>SJYX01018346.1:382710-436429 GCA_006410675.1 Oreotragus oreotragus
AAGAGACAGGTGGTAACTTATGTACACCCGTGGTGGATTCATGTTGATGTATGGCAAAACCAATACAGTATTGTAAAGTTGCAAAAATAAAAATAAAAAAATAAATTATTTTTAAAAATTGGTGGCTCAGATGGTAAAGAATCTGCCTGCAATGTGGGAGACCTGGATTCGATCCCTGGGTGGGGAAGATCCCCTGGAGGAGGGCATGGCAACCCAGTCCAGTATTCTTGGCTAGAGAATCCCTGTGGACAGAAGAGCTTGGTAGGCTACAGTCCATGGGGTTGCAAAGAGTCAGACATGACTGAACTACTAAGCACACACAGCACATCTTAAAAACAGATTCTGATCCTGAGATTCATTTGTAAGTTGTATGTTTGGTACACCAAAATATTATACATGGTAGAGGTGGGAAGGCTCAAATATTTTTGAAACATTCTCCTGAAGATAACCAAAACATAACTCAAAGACTCTGAGTTTTCTACTTAAAAGCAGTATAAAACTACATTATTGCAATAAAATAGAAAAAATAGATTTTTAAACTTCTCTTGAATGGTGGTGGTAATTAAGGAAAAGGAGGTTTAATTAGAGGAAGATGAGAAAGGTAGGCAGGTACTTTTGTTGACATTTTGAAGGGATCTTTGACAGTTTCAAGGACTTTTGCAGTGTAGGGCACTGGTTCTTTGTATAATTTCATATCATAATTTATGAATTTCTCCTTGATTCAAGTATATCACTATCATTACTCTTATGCATTTTAGACCTGATTAGAGTCATTATTTATTTTCTTTTTGACACTCAAATGAGATGAGTATAGAAAGAGACAAAGATAGAAAAAAAAAGAAAGAAACTTTCCTGAGGTAAACTCTGAGTTGAGAAAGAAAGAAATAACTAAAAGGTGGTTAAAGCCCAAAATTTACAAAAGAAACTGAAATGAAATTGCATAGAAAGAGGCAAGACCAAGCTATATTTCCCGTGCTTTCACAGAATAAGTGCCTTGACTGATGCTCCTGCCTTAAACGAACAGACAAGCACACATACACACACACAAAATTAAAAATGCTGAATGAAATATCCCAAACATCTTTAAAGCATCTAGGAGCTGGAAAAAAGGTTAGGAGTTACTGAGCCAAAGCGTAAGTGAAGTCTGGTACCTGAGCATAAATAGTACTTCTGAACTAGAGGCGTTTACTAAACCCAGAGCATCTCAATTTAAATTGTCACAGCCTCTTGAGGTGTGGGTGACAAAAGGTTAAGTCCAGAGCCACCCAGTATTATATCTGATATGGATATAAAATAGACCAGGATCACAGATCTCCTGTATAGCAAGGGAATTGTATCCATTATCTTATAATTACCTACAATGGAGTATAATCTACAAAAACACTGAATCACTGTGCTGTACACTTGAAAATAACACAATGTTGTAAATCAACTACACTTCAATTAAAAAAAATACTGATTATATAATTATCATGCTTTGTGGGGTCAAAACAACCGAACTAAAATATATACGCAAATATCTTTCTATCAAGAGAAGGATAAATATAGGTAGTGTTATGAGGTCTAATAATTATCCAGGAGAGTAAGGATATGAGCAAAACATTTTTGGTAAGTTAAGTATGCACTTTGCCATTTCAAACACAACCATTAAAAGCATAAAACAGAGTCTATAACGTCCAAATTCAGTTCAGTTCAGTCACTCACTCGTGTCCGACTCTTTGCAACCCCATGAATCGCAGCACGCCAGGCCTCCCTGTTCATCACCATCTCCTGGAGTTCACTCAGACTCATGTCCATCGAGTCCGTGATGCCATCCAGCCATCTCATCCTCTGTCGTCCCCTTCTCCTCCTGCCCTCAATCCCTCCCAGCATCAGAGTCTTTTCCAATGAGTCAACTCTTCGCATGAGGTGGCCAAAGTACTGGAGTTTCAGCTTTAGCATCATTCCTTCCAAAGAAATCCCAGGGTTGATCTCCTTCAGAATGGACTGGTTGGATCTCCTTGCAGTCCAAGGGACTCTCAAGAGTCTTCTCCAACACCACAGTTCAAAAGCATCGATTCTTCGGCGCTCAGCTTTCTTCACAGTCCAACTTTCACATCCATACATGNTCTTCACAGTCCAACTCTCACATCCATACATGACCATAGGAAAAATCATAGCCTTGACTAGACGGACCTTAGTCGGCAAAGTAATGTCTCTACTTTTGAATATGCTAACTAGGTTGGTCATAACATTTCTTCCAAGAAGTAAGCGTCTTTTAATTTCATGGCTGCAGTCACCATCTGCAGTGATTTTGGAGCCCCAAAAGAATTAGTAGAAGAGAAAGTGGAATGACAAAATATACTAAATCCATCTAAAATAATGGAGAAAAAAATAGATAACAAGGGTACAAAAGAAATGGAAGAGCCGAGGCAATTAGAAAGCACAAAAATAATATGGTAGATATAAACCCAAAGACATAATTAATTAAATTAAATGTAAGTGGACTAAAAGCTCTAGGTAATAAGAAAGACATTCAGACTGAATTCGTAAAAAGATCAACTAAATGTTGTTTACAAGAGACCCAGTGGAACACTAAAGATATAGAAAGGTTGGAAGCAAAACATGGACTTTGAGGCACAAAATATGATTATTTCTAAAGATGAAGAAGATCTCTTTGTAATGGCAATAACCTGAATTCATAAAAATATGACAATTTAAAATTTGTATCTCCTAATACCATAGCCTCAAAAATATTAGAGGCCTATAAAAACAAACATAATTGGAGATTTCAAACACACCTTTCTCAGTCATTCATAGAACGAGCAGGGGAAAAAGGAGGGGAAAGATCTAAATAATACATATAATACATAAGGGACAAATAACGATCTTAATACGAAAAAACTGCTAAATATGCATTTTCCCCAAGCGTTCATAGAACATTTTTATAAAATTAGAGTTTCAACAAATTTTCAGTCTTCAAAACCACACAATTCACTTTAGCTTACAACAGCGAAATAAAGCTAGAAATCAATAACCACAAAGATAGCTAGAAAATCATTTGTAAATTAAGAAACATTTTAAGTGGGTAAAATAAATTATACTGAAAGTCAGAAATTAATTTGAATGGAAGGATAATGAAAACCTCAAGGAGAGACCCAAGAGATTGTTAAGAAAGAAATAATCTAAAAATACAAACTGTTGATGAGCCTGTGGAGCAATGGGAACTCTCCCACATTGTTGGTTAGACTGCAGATTGACATAGAGTTAGAGAACAAATGTATGGACACCAAGGGGGGTTTGGGAGGGATGCGGTGAACTGGGAGATTGGCACTGACATATATACACTGCTGCTGCTGCTGCTGCTAAAGTTGCTTCAGTCGTGTCCGACTCCGTGCAACCCCATAGAGGGCAGCCCACCAGGCTCCCCCGTCCCTGGGATTCTCCAGGCAAGAACACTGGAGTGGGTTGCCACTTCCTTCTCCAATGCATGAAAGTGAAAAGGGAAAGTGAAGTCACTCAGTCGTGTCCGACTCTTAGCGACCCCATGGACTGCAGCCTACCAGGCTCCTCCATCCATGGGATTTTCCAGGCAAGAGTACTGGAGTGGGGTGCCATTGCCTTCTCCAATATATACATTACTATGTATTAAATGGGTCTTCCCTGGTGGCTCAGAGGTTAAAGCATCTGCCCGCAATGCATGAGACCTGGGTTCGATCCCTGGGTCGGGAAGATCCCCTGGAGAAGGAAATGGCAACCCACTCCAGTATTCTTGCTGAGCCTGGCGGGCTACAGTCCACGGGGTCACAAAGAATCGGACACGACTGAGAGACTTAACTAACTTTCACATGTATAAAATGGGCTTCCCCAGTGGCTCAGCTAAAGAACCTGCCTGCCAATGCAGGAAATGTAAGAGACGTGGGTTCAATCCCTGGGTTGGAAAGATCCCTTGATGTATGGCACTCCAGTATTCTTGCCTGGAGAATCCCAGGGATGGGGGAGCCTGGTGGGCTGCCGTCTATGGGGTCACACAGAGTCGGACACGACTGAAGTGACTTAGCAGTAGCAGCATGCATACGTTTGGCTGATTCATTTTTCTGTACAGCAGAAACTAACACAAGACTGCAAAGCAACTATACTCCATTAAAAATTTAAAAATAAAATGAATAAATTTCAAACTGGTATAACAGTCTAAAAACAGTTACCTTCATGAACATATGCATACTTTTTGACTCACTCAAAGTGAGTCACTCACTCAAAGTGATGCCATTCCTAGGTGTATACCCANGTCAGACTTTATTTTTTGGGGCTCCAAAATCACTGCAGATGGTGACTGGAACCATGAAATTAAAAGACGCTTGCTCCTTGGAAGAAAAGCTGTGACCAACCTAGACAGCATATTAAAAAGCAGACACACTACTTTGCAAAGATCCATCTAGTCAAAGCTATGGTTTTGCTAGTAGTCATGTATGGATGTGAGAGTTGGACCACAAAGAAAGCTGAGTGCCAAAGAATTGACGCTTTTTGAACTGTGGTGTTGGGGAAGACTCTTGAGAGTCCCTTGGACTGCAAGGAGATCCAACCAGTCCATCCTAATGGAACTCAGTCCTGAATGTTCTTTGGAAGGACTGATGTTGAAGTTGAAACTCTAATGCTTTGGCTACCTGATGCAAAGAACTGAGTCATTGGAAAAGACTCTGATCGTGGGAAAGATTGAAGGCAGGAGGAGAAGGGGATGACAGAGGATGAGATGGTTGGATGGCATCACCAACTCTATGGACATGAGCTTGAGTAAGCTCTGGGAGTTGGTGATGGACAGGGAAGCCTGACATGCTGCAGTCCATGGGGTCACAAGGAGTCGGACATGACTGTGCTACTGAACTGAACTGATCCAGGTCCTATACATCCTCCCAAGGGCTGTTGAAACTCCATGCTGTTTGTTGTTGTTGCTTTTGGCCCCGCCATCCAATTTGTGAGATCTTACTTCCCCAACCAGGGACTGAACCTGGGCTTATGGCATCAAAAAGATGGTGTCCTAACCACTGGAACACCAGGGAAGTCCCTGAAACTGCATGTTCTTCAGGAGTCTTCCATGACATAGTTGCTGCCCCTTAATTTCTTCCTTCTCATCCCATGACATTTATCAGCAATGTGTCTTGTAGCTCTGGATTTTATTACATTTGTCAGTTTGCCATATACTCTTTCATAATGTTAACTAAAACCATTAGAACATGATTCACCCGTAGGTAGGCATTGGTTTGTGTCCTATACTAGTTACATATGAACTTGGAGAAATGATTCAGCTGACTGCTGTGTGAGTCAGTTTCCTGATCTGTAATATGGGTGCAGTGCTTCTCGGAAGGCTGCTCGGAATGCTAAGATAATGTATGCCAGTACCATGCGGTAGGTGCTTGATAAACTGTAGTGATGATGAGGAGGAAGAGGATCATGGAGAAGATTTTCTCTATCTTTCTCCACCCCCTCCCTTCAGCACTTAACCCAGTTAGAGGTACATAATAAGGGCCTGATAAAGACTTAGTGAACTGCCCAAATATTCCCACATCCTAGACAGCCACAGTCTTAACTCCTCTTGCTTATTTGCCAGTGGCGTGGAGACACAGCTACTAAGCCCATCTTGACTTCAGTGTCAACAAGAGGGACCTCACTGAAGCACAACCAGCTATGTCACCACACTGCTGAAATGGAGAAGCCAGGAAGGAAGAAAGCAGTAAGAACGGGAGCAGCCAGTGGCCTGACACTGCCAGGGATCGCAGCTAATACTCAACTATCACGCACCCAGCATCAGCATGGGCCGAGTGGCTGAAGAGATACTCAGTAGTTTCCTAATGGACTCAAATGATGGTCAGCATGTACTTGGGCGCTAGTTCAGCCATCACGGGGGTGGAGGCAGTGCTATGCATCACAATCATCTGATGAGGGAAGCATGGCAGCAATTAAGGCAGTCACGATGCCATGAAGTGGTATTAATGGGACAAATAAGGACTCTGGGTAAAATCACTCTGGACTTTGGGGAGAAAAGCCCTGCCTAAATAATTTCTGTTTACTTTGATGCTTGTAGCCTATGATTGCAGATGTGTATAAGAGACAGACCCCATAGAGGGCAGCCCACCAGGCTCCCCCGTCCCTGGGATTCTCCAGGCAAGAACACTGGAGTGGGTTGCCACTTCCTTCTCCAATGCATGAAAGTGAAAAGGGAAAGTGAAGTCACTCAGTCGTGTCCGACTCTTAGCGACCCCATGGACTGCAGCCTACCAGGCTCCTCCATCCATGGGATTTTCCAGGCAAGAGTACTGGAGTGGGGTGCCATTGCCTTCTCCAATATATACATTACTATGTATTAAATGGGTCTTCCCTGGTGGCTCAGAGGTTAAAGCATCTGCCCGCAATGCATGAGACCTGGGTTCGATCCCTGGGTCGGGAAGATCCCCTGGAGAAGGAAATGGCAACCCACTCCAGTATTCTTGCTGAGCCTGGCGGGCTACAGTCCACGGGGTCACAAAGAATCGGACACGACTGAGAGACTTAACTAACTTTCACATGTATAAAATGGGCTTCCCCAGTGGCTCAGCTAAAGAACCTGCCTGCCAATGCAGGAAATGTAAGAGACGTGGGTTCAATCCCTGGGTTGGAAAGATCCCTTGATGTATGGCACTCCAGTATTCTTGCCTGGAGAATCCCAGGGATGGGGGAGCCTGGTGGGCTGCCGTCTATGGGGTCACACAGAGTCGGACACGACTGAAGTGACTTAGCAGTAGCAGCATGCATACGTTTGGCTGATTCATTTTTCTGTACAGCAGAAACTAACACAAGACTGCAAAGCAACTATACTCCATTAAAAATTTAAAAATAAAATGAATAAATTTCAAACTGGTATAACAGTCTAAAAACAGTTACCTTCATGAACATATGCATACTTTTTGACTCACTCAAAGTGAGTCACTCACTCAAAGTGATGCCATTCCTAGGTGTATACCCAAGAGACTTGGGCACCTGTGTCCCAGGAGATGTGCATAGGAATGTCCACAGTATTCTGTTTGTAATAGGTTCAAACTGGAAACAGCCCAAATGTTAGTAATAACAACACTGATAATAACGTAGATGACAATAATAATGTGGATGAATACATGGGGAAATTTTTTTTCTTTTTTAAGACTAGATTTTTATTCAATGTAATGCTGCACAGCAATTAAATGAATGAACTACCAGTTCATGCAACAACAAGGATCAGTTTCACAAATATAAAGAGTGAACATTGCCATTCATAACAGCCTACTGCATAATTCCACAATTTACATAAAGTTTATTTGTTAAGCAGGCAAACTATAGAGATGTATGCTCAGGGAGTACTACAGGGTATTGTAGGTAATGGAAAGATAAGCAAGGGAATAATTAATGCAAAGTCAGCACTGTGATTTGCTCTGTGAGGAAGAGGAAGAAAGTGAGGAAGAAGCAAAGGGACCTTCCAAGATGCTGGCACTGTTCTTTTTTTTTTTTTTTTCAATTTACAACAAGTTTTACCGGGAAGAAATTCATCTAAAACCTGCAATGCATATGCCAAGTTCTGCTATAATGTGCTAAAATTGCTTCAGTATGTTTGTGGTTCATCCGTTATCTAATCTCTCCATATGAAATGTGTGCTGTGTGCTTAGTCGCTCAGTCATGGACTGCAGCCTGCCAGGCTTCTAGGTCCATGGGGTTTTTTAAGTAAGAATATTGGTGGGAAGGGGGTACACATGTACACCCGTGGCTGATTCATGTTGATGTATGGTAAAACCCACCACAATATTGTAAAGGAATTAGCCTCCAATTAAAATAAATAAATTAATTAATTAAAAAAAAAGAATATTTGAGTGAGTTGTTATTCCCTCCTTCAGGGGGTCTTCCCAACCCAGGGATCAAACCCTAGTCTCCTGCATCTCCTGCACTGCAGGTAGATTTTTTACTGCTGAGCCACCAGAGAGGACCCTGCCGGCCCCCTTCCCCACCATGAAATGGCACTGTTCTATTTTTAACTGAGGTGAAAGTTACACAGATGTTCTCTTTAATATCAGTCTTTAAAATATACCTATGTTGGACAAGCACTTCTGTATGTGTGATGTGCTTCACAAAAATTAAACCTAAAGCAATATATTAATTTTTAAATACATCGCAAAAAGATGGGGTCACTTCCCCCTTAACCCCCTTTTCACTCACTAAAATATTGAGTTCCTGCTAGGTGCCAGGTACTGTTCTAGGGAAGGCACAGCAACAAGGAAAATAAAGTCCCTTTCTCAAACCTTTTTGTTTCAAATGACAGAAAATCTAACTCAAACTGGCTCACCTAGCTGAAATGTCTAGAGGCAGATTTAGATTCCAATGAGGCTTGACCTAGCAACTCAATAATGTCACCAAGGCTCTTTGTGTCCTTCTGTGCTCTCGTCTGAAGTGTCAGCTTTGCTCTCAGGTTTCACATGGTGATCCTCAGCAGCACGGACTGTTCCCCTCATGGCCATCAGTGGTGGGAGCCCCACATCTTCACACCCATGGAAAAGCAAATGTCCTAAGGTTTACCTTAACTGGACCAGCTTAAGCCTGGGATATACATTCCCATCTCTGACACAATCAGCAAAATTTCAGGAGGGGGTGTAAATCATGCCACTGGGTTTGGAGTAGATAACAGGGTCAACAGATGAACTCCAAGCACATGGCTGAAAATCATCTTTGGGGCATTTCCCAAATTGTCAGGGGCTGTTGTCTGGAGAAAGGAGAATGAAAGCTAGAAAGGCAACTAGAATCTTTGTCTGCTGCCATGAAGCTTACATTCTGGGGAGGGGTAAGGTATAAGTAAACAAATAAACCAGTTAGTTAGAAATAGGGATAAGTGCTCTTACAATGACAAAATAGAATGTCATCCTCAAGAAAACAGGGATTTTTAACATATTTTAATTGAAGTATACTTAATTTACAATGATGTGTTAAATTCTGCTGTACAGCAAAGTGATTCAGTTAGATATATACACACATATTCTTTTCCATTATGGTTTATCACAGGGTATTGAATATAGTTCTCTGTGCTATACAGTAGGATCTGGTTGCTCATGCATTCAATATATAATAGTTTGCGTATACTAAATGCAGACTCGTACTCTATCCCTCCTCCACTCTCATCCTCCTTGGCAACCACGGGTCTCGAGAAAACAGTTTTTTATCTGTTTTGCTCACTACAATGTCCCACACACCTAGCCCAGTGCCTAGCACTGCCTTCCTTGGGTTCTTTGTCAGCCATATGCCTTTGTCTATGTGATTTTTCCTACCTGGAACCGTCTCCATTTTCCCCTCTGTCATCCAGGTCCTACTTCTGTTGGATCATAGAAAAAGCAAGAGAGTTCCTCAAAAACATCTATTTCTGCTTTATTGACGACACCAAAGCTTTGACTGTGTGGATCACAACAAACTGGAAAATTCTTCAAGAGATGGGAATACCAGACCACCTTACCTGCCTCCTGAGAAATCTGTATGCATGTCAAGATGCAACAGTTAGAACTAGACATGGAACAGACTGGGTCCAAATTGGGAAAGGAGTACGTCAAGGCTGTATATTGTCACCCTGCTTATTTAACTTCCATCCAGAGTACATCATGCAAAATGCCAGGCTAGATGAAGCACAGGCTGGAATCAAGATTGTGGGAGAAATATCAATAACCTCAGATATGTAGATGACATCACCCTTATGACAGAAAGCAAGAGGAACTGAAGAGCCTCTTGATGAAAGTGAAAGAGGAGAGTGAAAAAGCTGGCTGAAAACTCAACATTCAGAAAATGAAGATCATGGCATCTGGTCCCATCACTTCATGGCAAATAGATAGGGAAACAGTGGAAACAGCGTCAGACTTTATTTTTTGGGGCTCCAAAATCACTGCAGATGGTGACTGGAACCATGAAATTAAAAGACGCTTGCTCCTTGGAAGAAAAGCTGTGACCAACCTAGACAGCATATTAAAAAGCAGACACACTACTTTGCAAAGATCCATCTAGTCAAAGCTATGGTTTTGCTAGTAGTCATGTATGGATGTGAGAGTTGGACCACAAAGAAAGCTGAGTGCCAAAGAATTGATGCTTTTTGAACTGTGGTGTTGGGGAAGACTCTTGAGAGTCCCTTGGACTGCAAGGAGATCCAACCAGTCCATCCTAATGGAACTCAGTCCTGAATGTTCTTTGGAAGGACTGATGTTGAAGTTGAAACTCTAATGCTTTGGCTACCTGATGCAAAGAACTGAGTCATTGGAAAAGACTCTGATCGTGGGAAAGATTGAAGGCAGGAGGAGAAGGGGATGACAGAGGATGAGATGGTTGGATGGCATCACCAACTCTATGGACATGAGCTTGAGTAAGCTCTGGGAGTTGGTGATGGACAGGGAAGCCTGACATGCTGCAGTCCATGGGGTCACAAGGAGTCGGACATGACTGTGCTACTGAACTGAACTGATCCAGGTCCTATACATCCTCCCAAGGGCTGTTGAAACTCCATGCTGTTTGTTGTTGTTGCTTTTGGCCCCGCCATCCAATTTGTGAGATCTTACTTCCCCAACCAGGGACTGAACCTGGGCTTATGGCATCAAAAAGATGGTGTCCTAACCACTGGAACACCAGGGAAGTCCCTGAAACTGCATGTTCTTCAGGAGTCTTCCATGACATAGTTGCTGCCCCTTAATTTCTTCCTTCTCATCCCATGACATTTATCAGCAATGTGTCTTGTAGCTCTGGATTTTATTACATTTGTCAGTTTGCCATATACTCTTTCATAATGTTAACTAAAACCATTAGAACATGATTCACCCGTAGGTAGGCATTGGTTTGTGTCCTATACTAGTTACATATGAACTTGGAGAAATGATTCAGCTGACTGCTGTGTGAGTCAGTTTCCTGATCTGTAATATGGGTGCAGTGCTTCTCGGAAGGCTGCTCGGAATGCTAAGATAATGTATGCCAGTACCATGCGGTAGGTGCTTGATAAACTGTAGTGATGATGAGGAGGAAGAGGATCATGGAGAAGATTTTCTCTATCTTTCTCCACCCCCTCCCTTCAGCACTTAACCCAGTTAGAGGTACATAATAAGGGCCTGATAAAGACTTAGTGAACTGCCCAAATATTCCCACATCCTAGACAGCCACAGTCTTAACTCCTCTTGCTTATTTGCCAGTGGCGTGGAGACACAGCTACTAAGCCCATCTTGACTTCAGTGTCAACAAGAGGGACCTCACTGAAGCACAACCAGCTATGTCACCACACTGCTGAAATGGAGAAGCCAGGAAGGAAGAAAGCAGTAAGAACGGGAGCAGCCAGTGGCCTGACACTGCCAGGGATCGCAGCTAATACTCAACTATCACGCACCCAGCATCAGCATGGGCCGAGTGGCTGAAGAGATACTCAGTAGTTTCCTAATGGACTCAAATGATGGTCAGCATGTACTTGGGCGCTAGTTCAGCCATCACGGGGGTGGAGGCAGTGCTATGCATCACAATCATCTGATGAGGGAAGCATGGCAGCAATTAAGGCAGTCACGATGCCATGAAGTGGTATTAATGGGACAAATAAGGACTCTGGGTAAAATCACTCTGGACTTTGGGGAGAAAAGCCCTGCCTAAATAATTTCTGTTTACTTTGATGCTTGTAGCCTATGATTGCTCGGTTAGGTCATTCCTGAGCATGGTGTCCCTAAATGTGAAGTGTGAAACGGGACAGTCTTTTCTCTAATCCTAGCTCTTCTGATAGCTGGCTCGTTGGGATTAGAATCCACCTGCTGTCTCCTCACCTACATACTTCCCTGCATGACAAACTAGATCCAACTTCTTATCCAAGTCCTCCCCATCCAGCACCTCTTCCCATCTCAGAGTGGAAGTTGGGCCTGGAGAAGGTTGCTATCAAGCAATAACATTGAGTGAGTGAAGCCCGAGTCCTTACCTGGACTTATCACTGGCAAGAAAAGCTTGCATAATGCGTTCCAGGTGTGCTCATTCTAGTCGTTAAGAGCATGGGCTGTGAAATGAGATCGACCTGACTTTAAATCTTCCCATTCATTAGTTATGTGGTTTTCAGAGAACACTTAACTTCTCTGTGGGAAAAATAGGACTCACCTTACAGAGTAGCTATGAGAATCAAATAAGATGTTGCCTGCATGCTGTTTGGCATGATGCCTGACACAAATTAAGTGTTCAATAAATGTAAGCTCTTGTAATTATTGGCAAGTGCAGTGGTGATACTGAGAGCAATGGCTTAACCAAAGATGACATGGATGCCATGTCATCTGGGTCAAGCTGTAGCTGCTCAATCAGGCTGGCCTTCGAGGAGAATTGGCTAGTTTCATAGACCATAACTGAGCTAGGACACCTGCAATTTTTCATAGATTTGATATTTTTTATATTTTGTATTATAGTTGATTAATAATGTTGCATTAGTTTCAGGTGTATAGTAAAGTGGTACACTTATATACATGTACATATAGCCATTCTTTTTCAGATTCTTCTCCATATGTTATTACAGAATACTGAGTAGAATATACCTATGCTTTACAGTAGGTCATTGTTAATTATCCATTTTATTTATAGTAGTGTGTACATGTTAATTCTAACCATCATGGAAAAAGCAAGAGAGTTCCAGGAAAACATTTATTTCTGCTTTATTGACTATGCCAAAACCTTTGACTGTGTGGATCACAGTAAACTGTGGCAAATTCTGAAAGAGATGGGAGTACCAGACCACCTAACCTGCCTCTTGAGAAATCTGTATGCAGGTCAGGAAGCAACAGTTAGAAATGGACATGGAACAACAGACTGGTTCCAAATAGGAAAAGGAGTACATCAAGGTTGTATATAGTCACCCTGCTTATTTAACTTCCATGCAGAGTACATCATGAGAAACGCTGGACTGGAAGAAACACAAGCTGGAATCAAGATTGCTGGGAGAAATATCAATAACCTCAGATATACAGATGACACCACCCTTATGGCATAAAGTGAGGAGGAGCTAAAAAGCCTCTTGATGAAAGTGAAGGAGGAGAGCGAAAAAGTTGGCTTACAGCTCAACATTCAGAAAACGAAGATCATGGCATCTGGTCCCATCACTTCATGGGAAATAGATGGGGAAACAGTGGAAACAGTGTCAGACTTTATTTTTTGGGGCTCCAAAATCACTGCAGATGGTGACTGCAGCCATGAAATTAAAAGACGCTTACTCCTTGGAAGAAAAGTTATGACCAACCTGGATAGTATATTCAAAAGCAGAGACATTACTTTGCCGACTAAGGTCCGCCTAGTCAAGGCTATGGTTTTTCCTGTGGTCATGTATGGATGTGAAAGTTGGACTGTGAAGAAAGCTGAGCGCCGAAGAATCGATGCTTTTGAACTGTGGTGTTGGAGAAGACTCTTGAGAGTCCCTTGGACTGCAAGGAGATCCAACCAGTCCATTCTGAAGGAGATCAACCCTGGGATTTCTTTGGAAGGAATGATGCTAAAGCTGAAACTCCAGTACTTTGGCCACCTTATGCGAAGAGTTGACTCATTGGAAAAGACTGTGATGCTGGGAGGGATTGGGGGCAGGAGGAGAAGGGGACGACCGAGGATGAGATGGCTGGATGGCATCACGGACTCGATGGACGTGAGTCTGAGTGGACTCCGGGAGATGGTGATGGACAGGGAGGCCTGGTGTGCTGCGATTCATGGGCTCACAAAGAGTCGGACACGACTGAGCGACTGGACTGAACTGAATTTATCCCTCTCTCCCCTACCTTTGGGGCTTCTGTGGTGGCTCAGTTGTAAAGAATCTGCCTGCAATGCAGGAGACCCTGGTTTGATCCCTGGGTCAGGATGATCCCCTGGAGAAGGAAATGGCAACCTATTCCAGAGTATATCATGAGAATGTACTGGACTGGAAGAAACACAAGCTGGAATGTGTTTCTTGATGTAGTCTTGCCTGAGAAATCCCATGGACAGAGAAGCCTGGCAGGCTATAGTACATAGGGTCCTAAGAGTTGAACACGATTTAGCGACTAAAACACACCACCACCCCCGCCAACGTTCCCCTTTGGTAACCACAAGTTTGTTTTCGAAATCTGTGAGTCTGTTTCTGTTTTGTAAATGTTTTTTTGTATCATCTTTTTAGATTCCACATATGAGTGATATCATAGGAAATAGAAACCCACTCCAGTGTTCTTGCCTGGAGAATCCCATGGACAGAGGAGTCTGGCGGGCTACAGTCCAAGGAATCAAAAGGAATTGGACACAACTGTCTCCTAATCAACAATGTGATATTTGTCTTTCTCTGGCTGATCTACTCCACTCAGTATGGCAATCTCTAGCCCATCCATATTGCCACAAATGGCATTATTTCATTCTTTTTATGGCTGAATAACATTCCATTGTACATCCACACTACATCTCCTTTATCCATTGCTCTGTCAATGGACATTTAGGTTGCTTCCATGTCTTGGCAATTATGAATAGTGCTGCAATGAACACTGAGGACAGCTGCAATTTTTAAAAGAGAAATATTTTCCACAAAGCCTTAGTTGTCAGTCAGTATCCAAGAAGTAGATTTGGTTCCTGGCAGCCTCAGGGATTTAGCTGAGCCAAATGGCGCTGACCAGGTGTAGATGGATCAGGACCCAGTATTGCAGGGTCATCGCAGGTCCACAGCAGCTTCTGCTGGCTCAGTGGTAACTGCAGTGAGACACTCACAGGTACAGTGAGCGCTGATGCCAGCTCTCATCTCTTCCCGTTCATCAGTTTGCTAGATTGGGTCCTGCAAGATGCCAAGATCAAGACAGGATTCAGTGTGCAAAAATTTCATCTGAGGAAACACTCGTTTGAGAAAATGGGGGCGAGGCAAGAGCTGGAGTGGCTGCAAATGGCCTCACACTGCAATGTCGGTCTGAACCCGTGGAGCAAAGGAGAGAAATCAAATTCAGCAAAGGCTCTCAGAGCACAGCAGCTCTGGGGCCCTTGGTCGATCACGTTCTCTAGAGCTGAGGTTGGCAATGCACACTATCATGGCTGCCACCATCAGTGAATGAGAAAATATCAAAAAGACACCATGATCAGATTTGCAGATGCCACTGAAATGCAGTGCTTGGAATCCTGTCTTGCCAGGTATTGAACTCATCCTTTTTCAAAGCTGAGCATATCCACGAGCTTCTCACAAGGATGCGCCAGTCTCTTGGATTCTCTGTCCTTTCTCATTTTGATCATTTGTGGCTGTATGATCAAAATGACGTTTTGACAGATTTAAGAAATTATCTTGTGGAGGAGTACTTGATGACATGAAAAGATATTCAAGATGTGCTTTTAACTTAAGAAAAATTTGTATTCACAAGATGACTTCCATTTTGTTAAAAATTACATCTGCAGAGGAAAACTAGAAAGAGCTAAACATAGACATATTAATAGTGGCTATATTTATTTTTATACTTTTTGTGTCTCCGTGGTTTCTATTTTTCCACAGTGAACATGTGTTACTTCTGAGACATTCCCAACGCTTTGGAGCTATCGTGTCTTTCAAAATCCCCAGCACTTATTCCAGTGTACCTTGCAAAGGCTGGGCCGTGCCCCTGACTGGCTTGGCCTCTCTGTGAAAGGATGAAATGACAGAGTGGTTTATTTCAAGACTTGTCACCATTTCAACTAACTTCTTGTTTTTTTGACTCTGTACTTGATTCTGACCATTGAGAGATGATGACACCCTGTCTAGGTCAGGATACCCTCCCGGTGTCCAAACCCCTTACCTGACTTAGCTTGAAACTGCTATAGGTTTATGCCCTGTTGGCTTTTTTAGCAGTAGTAATATTATTGGGTTTCCCTAGTAGCTCAGCTGGTAAAAAATCCACCTGCAGTGCAGGAAACCCCAGTTCAGTTCCTGGGTTGGGAAGATCCCTGGGTTAGGAGAAGGAATGGGCTACCCACCCCAGTATTCTTGGGCTTCCCTGGTGGCTCAGCTGGTAAAGAATCTGCCTGCAGTGCAGGAGACCTGGGTTCGATCCCTAGGTTGGGAAGATCCCCTGGAGAAGAGAATGGCAACCCACTCCAGTATTCTTGCCTGGAGAATCCCCATGGACAGACAAGCCTAGTGGGCTACATTCCATAGGTTGCAAACAGTCAGACACGACTGAAGCGACTAAGCACAGCACAGCACTAGTGGCTCAGCCAAAAAGAATCTGCCTGCGATGTAGGAGCTGCAGGAGACACAGGTTCAGTCCCTGGGTTGGGAAGATCCTTTGGAGGAGAAGACAATCCACTCCAGTATTCTTGCCTGGAAAATACCATGGACAGAGGTACCTGGTAGGCTATAGTCCATAGGGTCACAAAGAGTCAGACACAATTGAAGCGACTGAGCATGCACGCACTCCAGTAATATCATTAATAATTTGGTCTCACCTCTGTTTCCTAAAAACAATGGGCAACATTTATTGAGTGCTTACCATGTGCCAGGTACTGTGCTAAATATTTTTAATGTATTGACTGATTTCATCCTGTATGTAACTATATGAGATTGAAACTATTATTACCCACAATTTACAGATGAGGAAACGAGAAAACAGAGGTGTGTTAAATGGGCTAAGCTTACAATCAGTGAGTGACAGAGCCATGATATTTTCCTACCTTTGCCTGGCAGATTGATTGATTGCCTGATGCTTCTTGATCCTGCCTCCAAATGGATACCCTTGTCAACTGCCACTGACCCAGCCAGCAGTGGGAAAGAGCCATATGCAACAAGACACCTCATGAAGCATCCAGCTGTGACTTCAGACAAATTTCTTTAAATCCTCGGAGCCTTGCTTTCCCCATCTACAAAGAGAACTAATGCACCTTGTCAGAGTCCTTAAGAAGACTGCACAGAATGACATATGGATGACATCTAATGCCAGTTCCCAATACAAGGATGGCACTCATTGAAGGGGAAAGTGAAGAAGAAATAAGAAATAAGTCAACTTCAGTTATTGGAAAAGAAGAGACTCAAATATGAGCACTATTAAATGTTCATTTTTTGGAAATGAAAAAACAGAAAGATTGTGTTCAGAGTGAATTTTCTGAGAGCAGTGGCCTCCAGAGCTTGGGCACTGAAAATGCAGACAGTGAAGAAGCTACATGACTAACACCTTGATAGGAAATATACCATCTCTCAGGTCCACCCAGGGTGCGATGGAAGCACAAAAGAACTCCCAGAGAGGCAGAAACTAAGAAAACTCCTTGGAAGAGGTGATGATCACGTTGAATTGTGAAGGGTGGATAGAATTGACTGAGATGGGAGTTAGAGCTGGCTGCATAGAGGGAACAGCATGCACAAAGCCTCCAGAGTCAAAAATGATGTCAAAAATGACATCAACAACATCTTTGTCATCATACCTATCTTTGACTACCTGCTATGTTGTAGGTACCATACTATGTACTTTTTATGTGTTATTTCAAATCGCCACGCCAGTCTGTAAAGTAGACATTATTACTTACATTTTGCAGGTGAGCAAACTGAGACGTCATAGGTTCTGTAGAGTTGTGTACATGGGAAAGCTGGTAAAGCTGGAACTGAAGAGCCCGGGCATGCTGACTCCAAAGCCCAGATTCCTTCTGCTCTGTTGATGCCCTCCTTTGAGACATGAAAAGCCACGGTGAGTTTGGGGACTATTCATTGTGGTGGAGGTACGGTTGGGGAGTGAGAGAAACTAGGCTCCAGGAAGAAGCAGGGCGCAAGTCTCACACAGCTTTAAAGGCTGTTCTCAGGAAGGTGGACCATTTTCCTTCTCTGAGCCTCAGTTTTCTTTCCTGCATGTAAGGTAGAACAATGTTGGCATTAAGAACATGGACTCTGTTGGCAAACTGCTTGGGTTCAAATACTGCAACTCCATTTATTAGCTCTGTGACCCTGTGCTAGTTAATGAATCTTTCCATGTCTGAGTTTTCCCATCTGTAGAATGGGATAATGGTTATAAGTGTTAATAAAGATTAAATGATTCAGTATCTGTAAAGGACTTAGGACAGTACTTGGTAAGAGTGATATAAAGGTTTTCTGTGGTTATTATCTAGCCAATGAGGTAGATGGACCAGATGTTCTCAAGTATTCTCGAATCCTCTTTCCCTCTAACCTAAGCCTCCTCTTGACCATGGCTAGATCCTCACTGCAGGCCACCCATACCCTCTTAGCTAATTAAAGGAAGAACGTCTTCTCCCTGACAGCTCATCCACATTGCCCATATGTTAAAGACTTGCTCTACTCAACTCCTATGCAGAACCTTCTCCACATACCCCCATCCTAAAATTTCCCTGAAGCCTGAGTTATACACGCCACAGAACCTAACATCTCTTTCATTTTCTGATGAACACAATTCTTGCCTTCTCCATTCCACTGTTAGATCTCTGAGGGCAGAACTGTGTTTTCTATTTCTGAGATGCCCCAGAGCAAGCCCAGGAAAATGACTGACTGACTGCCTGATGTTGGAAGAGCAGGGTGGAACTTCTCTCTGAATCATTTCTAAATACAGTTGGTCTTGTGTGTCAGCAGAGGTGGTGGCACTTGACAGGGTGCAACTGGACATGACCAAGAAAACCTCCTTGTCCAAAATATTTCCTTCACCGGGGGCCAGGTTCTCCACCATCACTAATCCATGTCTGTGATTTAGGCTCCTTCCTCTTTCTATAGGACTTCCCAGGTGGCACTAGGGGTAAAGAACCCGTTGACCAGTGCAGAAGATGTGGAAGACACAGGTTAGATTCCTGGGTCAGGAAGATCCCCTGGAGGAGGGCATGGCAACCCACTCTAGTATTCTTGCCTGGGAAATCCCATGGACAGAGGAGCCTGGTGGGCTACAACCGCATGGGGGCCCAAAGAGTCAGACATGAATGAAATGACTGAACACACACGTACACTGTTTCTATAACCCTTTCTAAACATGTANGAGGGCATGGCAACCCACTCTAGTATTCTTGCCTGGGAAATCCCATGGACAGAGGAGCCTGGTGGGCTACAACCGCATGGGGGCCCAAAGAGTCAGACATGAATGAAATGACTGAACACACACGTACACTGTTTCTATAACCCTTTCTAAACATGTAAATACTCATGGGATCTTTGTAAGATGGAAAATGCAACAAGATTCAAAATGGGAATAGGTGAAACAGTAGTGGGAAAAAAAATGTAACTGAAGTCAAATGTCCTTATTCTAATCCTGGCTCTTCTAACGCCACATAGAATTTTCATGAATCACAGTCTCTCTGTGTTTCTGTCTGTTAAATAATTATTTGCATATATAATTTCCAGCATCCCAGGTTCATGACTTGAACCTTCTATGATTCTACAGATTAATTAAATAGTGAAAATTCAGGCCTACCCTTCAGGAAACATTTCATGCACAGTATCTGTCTCTGAAGCTCTGAGACTGTTGATTGATACAACCAGCTCAGAAATCAGTTTGGACATTCATCCAAAACTTTAAAAAGGTTCACATTCTTTGATCTAGTAATTTCATTTCTGTGAAATCATCCCAAATACACACCAGAGCTTTATCAGTGAAGACCTTAATTACAGCAATATTTATAATAATGAAAAAAGAAAAAGCCTATATGCTAAATTATATGGAAAAGGCTAAGTAAGTTATAGATTGCAGTCATTCAGTTGCTAAATAACCTTTAAAAAAGAACACAATGGTTTATGCTCTAAAGATAATATTTTAAACTTTGCAAAATTACATGTACAGTATTTTCACAATCATGTAAAACAAACATGTTGATATATGGCAGAAAGTAACACAACATTGGAAAGTGATTATCCTCCAATTAAAAATAAAAACCAAAAACTAAAAAGAAAAAGAAAATGGCAAAATAACACACAAACAAATCATAAGAAAAAGTCTGCATAAAAGAAAGATTGAAACGTAATATAGTAAAATGGTGGGATTCAGGTACAAATTTTTTCTTGAATTTTCTAATATGAACATATAATTTTTATAATAAAACAATACTCTTTATTTAAAATATTCTATTTGACAGAATTTAATATGGCACAAATTGTAATATGGATGGTAATTTATTGGACAATAAAATGTCAAAAATCTTATCTCAGACCTTCAGACTACCCAACTCCAGTCTAATAAACAGTGGCCTACCTCACAGACACAGAAGACAAATTTATGTTTACCAAAGGGGTTAACGGGGTTGGGGGGAAGAGATATATTATGAGTTTGGGGTTAACAGATACACACTACCATATATATATATATAATAAAGAAAGAAAACCAAGGTCCTACTGTATAGCACAGGGAACTATACTCAATGTCTGGTAATACCCTAAAATGCAAAAGAATCTGACAAAGAATACTATATACCTGTGTGTGTGTATAATTGAATCACTTTGCTGTCTACATGAATCATCTTAAAGAGACACAGATGTATAGAACAGACTTTTGGACTCTGTGGGAGAGGGAGAGGGTGGGATGATTTGGGAAAATGGCATTGAAACATGTATACTATCATGTAAGAAATGAATCACCAGTCTAGTTTCGATACAGGATACAGGATGCTTGGGCCTGGTGCACTGGGATGACCCAGAGAGATGATATGGGGAGGGAGGGGGGAGGGGGGTTCAGGATTGGGAACTCATGTACATCTGTGGCGGATTCATGCCAGTGTATGGCAAAACCAATACAGTATTGTAAAGTAAAAAAAATAAATAAAAAATAAAGAACACAAAAAAAAATTAAAAAAAAAAAAAGGGCGACCAAGAGAGTGACCAATCACTTAACTTCTCTGAACTTCCAGGTATAACTCCAGGTATAACGTAGGGGTTAACTGGTTAAAACAACTCAAGGGCATGCTCATAGTACACACTCAATAAAATTTAGCTAATATTGATTATAATAGTATTGCTGTACTTTTCCCACCAAAGCTGATAGGAAGCAAAAATGAGAAGAGAAAATTTCCAGTAAGAGGTTTTGCTTTTTGTTTTTTCTTTTTTTTATCCAGCATAATATGAAGACGGGTTTGACAGTCTGCCTGCATGCACAAAGTTACTTTTCTAATTTGTACACTTATGTTAGTGAAAAAAGAATCATGATACAAAGTTAGGGGGGGAATCTAAGCAGCAGAGAATAGGTTCCTATTATATATTTATTTTGAAAAGATAAAAGACATTGTACTATATAGAGAGAAGGCGTGGGGTTTACATAACTAGAGATTACACGTTTAAAGTCTGGATGCCAAACCCCACTGTAGGATCAGAAGAGGCTTTCTCAAGCATTAGCCCCATCCCCAGTGCTATTTCCAGGAGATAACAATTGCACTCCTTGGCATAATCAGATTTGAACAAAACTATCTGTGAGGACGTTGAGGAAGTAGATTTATTTAATACCTTTCTCCAGTCCGTAAAAGACTTGAAACAGCTACGTGTGAAGATAAAATGGGGAGAATGAAAGCAAGGAATAAGATCTTGCTAGCAACTGATGCACAGGAAAATAATGCATATTGTACAAAAGGAAAAGGAAATAGTGTGGTTCTTTGAGTGTGTGGGGAGGTAATCAAAAACATGACACTAAAGTCAAAGGAAACTTTAGTGTACACACACACACACACACACACACACAAAGTCACAGCAGGCAACATGGGCTGCTTAAATCTCTGTGATTTAATACTGAACAATCATAGCTGAGATTGAGAATTCAAAACAGTATCTTAGGACTTTCATCCTAAAATGTTTAAAGAATCATCTAGATTCTTTGATGAACTACTGTACCATGTTTGGAAATTCTTGAAAGTTTCCTGGAGATCATAACAAAGACAAAGACACCACTTACCTTCCAAGAAAGGGTAGAGTCAACATAGACATGAAAGATAAACCTAATCTTACTCACAGGGCAACATTTAAAAAATAACTTCACAATAAAAGTTAAAGGTAAGAAGAGCACAGAGAGCTGAATAACTATTGTTACTACATTATGAAAGGAAAAAAAACCCTGCTGAACAACATAATTTTTGTTGGTAACGGATGACAAGCCTAATGGATTTTGGGTAGCAAACAACATAATATGTATTGACCTTAGAAAGGCTTTTGCTTCTGCTCCTGGCCATGACCTACTTATTAACTAGCTTGAAAAATATGGTTCAGACCATATACAATTGGCTCTAGAGGATGATACTGACAAACTACTTTTTGATAGTTCAAAAAGAACCAGAGGCAAGGAAGCACACTGTATTGTTTCTCAAGGAACTGACCTAATGCTGATGCTATTAAATATTTTCATCAATACTTACTGGGTAGAAGACAAATACACCTGCTCATTACAGAAAAATTCAGTAATGAAGATTTTCATCCCAGAGATTACATAATAAATGGTAGCTATTTTTAACCTCCTCCAACAAAAGAAAATAGATCTAGAAGAGTATATGAAAAATGGACAGAGGAGGATACTAGTCTTTGACACTTATTATCTTCTCGAATAAAGCGAAGAGGAGGTCATAGAGAGTTAAAGTGGAACATACATAAATGATACGGATCTCAGAAAAGGAGTTCTTTATAGATAGACAGATCAAGGGAAGTAGTGGAAAAGGCTGAAAAGTCATTTACAAATATAACTGCAGGTCAAAATCTGATGGTGATGTGTGACCAGCAATCTGTATACCTGTTGAAAAAAACTGCACCAGGGCACAAATTGCGAAATATGCCTCCAGAGTGTATTTAATGCAACCACTCAGCAAAGAAGGTGAACTAATCAGCTAAAATGGACAGCATTCATCATAGCAAATTTTCCTCTGAGGGTAAACAGTTAAGGAGTTGATTGCGAATGTAGCCCTGATGGATGCTACCTGGTGCAAAAGCATATACTCAGAAATCAAAAACACTCAACAAAATACAGTTGAAGAAGGCAAAAAAAAATTTTTTTTAACAAATCAAAAACCATGATAGAAGGCCCCAGGTGATCACGGGGAAAGTGTGGAGCAATTCCATGGATCCCAGAATGGATTGTGTCAATTTTAGTCCCTAGGAAGTAAGAAGAGGTGGGAGAGCAAGAAATAGAGTTGGCTAAAGTGACAATTTCCCAGAAAGAGCACATTGGAATACTTTTACAAAAGTCCAGATCTAACCAGATCATGGAATTCTAACGATGAGTACTAAAAACTGCATGATTGTGTAGAAGCACAATTTGGAAAGCCCTAACATAAGAAAAGACACAAAAAGTAAGGAGGAAAACATTCTTCAGTGAGTTAAGGCAACATAGGTCGAAGGAGAGAAAAACGTGGTTTTCTAACCAATCCTCTTGGTCCTCATCCCAGTCCCTCCCATTGTCCCTTGGAGGGTCACTGCCAGATGACAGCCAGGAAGAACTTGTAATAAAAGCAAGTTCTGTGGACCTGAAAGGAACAAAAATAAGAGGCATTAGGAGCACACAGTTGTTAATCTCTGTCTTATGTAAGTCTTCACTTTTTCATTTGTTACTGAAGATTATTTGGGTACCTGTGAAACTTTGAGGCAAGAGGGTGAAACTTTTCTAATTCTCGTAATATCTTTAAGAATAAACATGTTTTTAAATTTCATAATTCATTGATCGGGAAAGGAAATGGCAACCCACTCCAGTATTCTTGCCTGGGAAATACTGTGCACATAGGAGCCTGAAAGTGGAAAGTGGAGTAGCTCAGTCATGTCTGACTCTTTGCGACCCCCGTGGACTGTAGCCTACCAGGCTCCTCTGTCCATGGGATTCTCCAGGCAAGGATACTGGAGTGGGTTGCCATTGCCTTCTCCAGGGGTCTTCCTGACCCAGGGATCGAACACGGGTCTCCTGCATTGCAGGCAGACAATTTACCATCTGAGCCACCAGGGAGCCTANACCAGGCTCCTCTGTCCATGGGATTCTCCAGGCAAGGATACTGGAGTGGGTTGCCATTGCCTTCTCCAGGGGTCTTCCTGACCCAGGGATCGAACACGGGTCTCCTGCATTGCAGGCAGACAATTTACCATCTGAGCCACCAGGGAGCCTAGCAGCCTACAATCCATGGGGTTGCAAATTGTCGGCCACAATTTAGCAACTAAACAATATGTTAATACCTGCTTATTAAACATATAGAAAGAAGTATATAAAGCAAAATGTGAGAGCGTTCCTTCACATCTCAATCCAAATCCCCTCCACAGAGCTAGAGCTCATCAGCATTATTAGATCTGTTTCTGTATATTTACACACACACACACACACACACACACACCCTTTTTAACTATGTAGACTGGGATTGGCTCATGTCAGTACATACAGTTCTGTCTTAACCCTTTTAACAACTGCATATCTCAGACAATTGAATTGTTTTCTGTCTTTTCAATAAACAATGCCTTGATGACCATCTTTATATGCACAAATGTGGACACATATTGACTATTTCTATAGGATAGGAGGCATTCCTTAGTGTGGAATTTCTTAGTATATTTGTAGGTGCCAGGGAGCGGGAGAGGGGGAATGGGCAGGTAGTGTTTAATGGGGACAGAGATTCAGTTCAGGAAGGTGAAAAATTCAGGAGCTGGATGATGGTGAGGGTTGCAGGACAATGTGAATGTGCTTAGTGTCACTGAAATGTACAGATAAATGTGGTTAAAAGAGTATGTTTTATATTATGTAACTTTTACCACAATAAAAAAATTTTTAAGTGGAATTTCTTGGCATACACGTTAGAAGTTTTGATAGAAGCTGTTAAATTGTCATCCAGAAATTCCTGTTACAATTTACTCTCAAGAGTATATGAGAGTATCTCTTCCGATATACCCTTAACAACCCTGGATATTATCCTTTTTTCCCCATATCTGAGAGGCCAAAAAAAAAAAAAATGCTGTTTTTTGTTTGGATTTGCATTTCCCCATTACCAGTACTTAAGGACTCTTCTGCATTATGCAGTGAGATTGAGCACTTGTTCATATGTTATTAGGGATTTATATTTCTTCTGCGAATTTCCTGTTCAAAGACCTTTATTCATTTGGCTGTTGGCTTGTTTATCTTTTCCTTATTGGTTTTATATTAGTTCTTTGTAATTATGGATATCAACCCTTTGTTACATATGGTATAGTTATTTTCTTCTAAACTGTCACTGTCTTTATCTTTTGTAACATCTTAAAATTATCTTCCTATAGGATTTTCTGTGTAGAAACCAACAATTTTTAAAATTCCAGTTTTAAATTGTTTTATTTTTGAACAGAATAAAGTTAGTTTCAGTTGCATTCTCTGTTATATACATAAAGCTAATGTTTCTGAACGGGCTTCCCTGGTGACTCAGATATTAGTAAAGAATCTGCCTGCAATGCAGGAGACCCGGGCTGGATCCCTGGGTTGGGAAGATGCCCTGGAGAAGGGAATGGCAACCCACTCCAGTATTCTTGCCTGGAGACTTCCATGGACATAGGAGCCNGTTTCTGAACGGGCTTCCCTGGTGACTCAGATATTAGTAAAGAATCTGCCTGCAATGCAGGAGACCCGGGCTGGATCCCTGGGTTGGGAAGATGCCCTGGAGAAGGGAATGGCAACCCACTCCAGTATTCTTGCCTGGAGACTTCCATGGACATAGGAGCCTGGAGGGCTATAGTCCATGGGTTTGCAAAGAGTCAAATACAACTGAGACTGAGAAACTAACACGTGCACACATACACACACACAATCTCTCTGACCAGTATATAGATTAAAGCTGAGCCAGGTTTTACCTGTTGAGTTATGCATTCTTTTCTAAAGCACTTAAAGAGTTTACACTCAGTTCAAAATCCTGTATTTCATGACATTTTAGCTAGACCCTCCACATCATATGCCTGCGTTTAGGAATTATGCTTCTAATGGGTTTTATGAACCAATCTACCTTGGTTGAGCCGCAAGCAGATGTCCTGTATGGGATTTAAGGAGGATACAGGATTTAAGGAGGATATAATGAAATTCATCATCCAGGCCTCAAGAGAAAAGTTTATGTTTAGAGGGACAAAAACTCTGTGTCCCATTCCGCCTCATAGCACATCAAATACGCCCAATGGCAACAGAATCTGTTGTATGAAACGTGCCAGTTTATGTCACAGTTTATTAGCTTGCCGTGTAACTGACAAAAGTGAAGCACTCATAATTAGCTGACAGATTTGCATACCCACTACTCGTCAGAGCCAAGCATGGCTGTAAATAGGTTGTCTTCATTTTCAAACACGGAAGATAATATTTGGTAAAACATTCAAATTCCTTGGCTGCCTTCCACATTTGCTATCTTCCCAATGCTTAGGCCCCATATGGACAAACAACAAAGCTGAATATTTAGAGGGCCTTGATCCCCTCCCTCCAGGGTACACAATGTACATGGTTACTCCACCATCTTGTGGGCATATCTATGAACTGCACATTCCCTGCTAGTAGGCAACCTGCCAAGATCCTCTCTGCTAAAACCTTGCAAAGCGTCCATCCCCATCTTGTCTTCCTTTTTCCTCTTTCCAGCCGTCAAACTGGAAGGGAAAGGCTATGCTAGCAAGGCTTACCCACTGTGTTTCCTTCCTTCTGTCATTCTCACTCCTTTTTTCTCTCTCCTGTCTGGACTGCCTCAGTGCTTCAATTGGCTCTAAAGACTCAACCAGAAATCCTGAAAGTCAGCAAAGTGACTTCCACAATAAATTCTTTACAAAAGTACTATTTCTTTCACAGTATCATCTACCCATACACATAGGTCTATGTTTGATTTCTGAACAACTCTCTTATGATACTGTCTAGCCCTTGAAGAACTAGTAAGAGGCAGAACAATCCAAGGGAGGGCCCTCATTAAAAACAACAGCAACAAATTTAAAACATCAGTTTAAACACTGCAGAAGAAAATCACCTTATTAGATCCATAAAGGCATCTCTCTGAGGGCTGTGACAATATGACATATTTAAGGGAGTAACAATGTTTGGAGACTGAGTACAACGAGGCTGAGTCAATCAACCGGGGAAGTCAGACCCACTCAAGTAGGGTTGAAGGAAACAGGTCAGATTTCTCTACTGTGAGCGAGTAAAGAGTATTTGATAGCTTACAGGTTCCAAGGAGTGAGTGCTGAGTCAATGTCACTGGATTGGCTTTGTAATCAACCCACTTGCCTAGATCAAACTACATTTCCTAGTATTCCCTTTCCTGAATGTTTCAGTTAGAGTGGCTCACAAGAGAGATTTTTGTGGGAGATGTGGGGGGAAGAAAGGAAGCAGCAACCATGTTGCACACTTTGTTGTGTATCTGCTGGCTTACCTTGTAGGTGTGAGGATGTGACTGGACCTATGACTGTTTCATCTTTCCCTGTATCCTCCTTCAGCTTCTCCAACTTCTAGACCAGGTGTACATGTGTTTAGCTTTGTGACAAAGTGTCCATCAAGGTCAAGGCAACAAGTACTGCCATGGATTTCAATCCATCCTCATGGGTTCCACCACGTTCTTGCTTTCCTTTGCTTTACATCCATCTTTCCTTCCCAACTGCCTGCCCTGTGGACTTCAAACTTCAGCATCAGACAAAGAAAATCACCTTACAGAGATGGCTTAATGAGCTCCCAAGATTGTGTGATGTCAAATTCCTAAAACAAATCTCTTCATAGATAGATACCCATGGTTCTATTCTCTGATTTAACTTCTAGCTAATACAGCCACATTATGGATGGACCACACACACACACAAACCACTACACCATGAACTGCCCTTGAACTTAAGTGAAGCTTTTCCAAAAATATAATTCAATGAAGAAAGTCCCAAAACATATCCTCACAGGAAAACTTTAATCCAAACACACAATGAGCAAATCAATAAAGGGAGACAGGAGATGTCCAAAAAGCACACTTTTACCCTAAAAAATAAATTTATAGTTCAGTAAGGGAGATAAGGAAGGCACATACACACAAAATAAAATTCAGGGCAGTATGCGATACGCTTTGGAAGAGAGGTTCAAAGAATTGTCAGATTATCTTCCTGACCAAGGATCCAGTATCAAACTCTCTACAGAAATGACCACAAACAGCCTAGTTCATCACATCTAAGGATATGCCTACAGCTCTCAAGTTTTTCAAAGGATATATAAGTCAAAGAGTACAACATCCTAGCAAGTTACATAAAGGCTTATTTATCACTGGAAAGAGCTCGTAGAGAGGAGTTGCCAGGTTGGGAGGCTGCCCAAGGCCAGTGAGCAGGATGCTGGGTCATATGCATTGGGGCCTGTTAAGAACTGAGTGAATGGCTGAGTTGGGGCACCCACTGCTATAAGCAGCTGCTGTAATCTAAAGGACTAGCAGTTCAAGGACTGATGTTAGACTGCTGATGGTCCAAGGCTGTCCAGAGAGGAAAAATCCAAGATAGTGAACATAGAGGTCAGAGTGATTCTTTCCATTACAAGTGACTGTACGTGATAAAAGCCTTTACAGAGGAATTCATTTCAATATCCCTCAGTCATTAACTAATTCATCAGCAAATATGTATTGAGCACCTGAAATGTGCTTCTTCTCTTCTCCGATGCACTGCCTCTTTGCAGGACTAGCTCCTTCTCATCCTTCATGTTGCAGTTTAAATGTCACCTGCCAAAGTAATCTTCCTTGTTCACTCTAAATATTTCCTCTTTGTTATCCTTTATCACTTTCATCTGTACATTTCCTTTATGGCATTTAGCATGCTCTGGCATAATAATTGACTTGTAATCTGTTTTGATTAATAGTGTTGAATGCTAAACTGTAAGCTCCACAAGAGGGGGTATCATGTCTCTTCTGTTTATATCTGAATATCCAGGATGAGCGCACACCCAGTCACACAGTAAGTTAAATATTTGTTGAGTGAATCACTAGAAGGACTACGTGAATTGAGAACTTTCAGATGTTCAAGCTGGATTTAGAAAAGGCAGAGGAATCAGAGATCAAATTGCCAACATCACTTGGACCAAAGAAAAAGCAGAAGGATTCCAGAAAAATATTTACTTTTGCTTCATTGACTACACTAAAGCCTTTGACTGTGTGGATCACAACAAACTGTGGAAAATTCTTCAAGAGATGGGAATACCAGACCACCTTACCTGCCTCCTGAGAAATCTGTATGCAGGTCAAGAAGCAACAGTTAGAACTGGACATGGAACAACGGACTGGTTCCAAATCGGGAAAGGAGTACGTCAAGGCTGTATATTGTCACCCTGCTTTTTTAACTTATTCGCAGAGTACATCATGAGAAATGCTGGGCTGGATGAAGCACAAGCCAGAATCAAGATTGCTGGGAGAAATATCAATAACCTCAGATATGCAGATGACACCACCCTTATGGCAGAAAGCAAAGAGGAACTAAAAGAGCACCTTGATGAAAATGAAAGAGAAGAGTGATAAAGCTGGTTTAAAATTCAACATTCAAAATCTAAGATCACGGCATCCAGTCCCATCACTTTATGGCAAATAAATCGGGAAACAATGGAAACAGGGACAGACTATTTTCTTGGGCTCCAAAATCACTGCAGATGGTGACTGCAGCCACCATCTGCAAATGAAGACACTTGGTTCTTGGAAGAAAAGCTATGACCGACCTAGACAGCATATTAAAAAGCAGAGACATTACTTTGCGGACAAAGATCCGT
The DNA here is from genome assembly GCA_006410675.1 of Oreotragus oreotragus. NCBI lineage: Eukaryota > Metazoa > Chordata > Mammalia > Artiodactyla > Bovidae > Oreotragus > Oreotragus oreotragus. The sequence goes on from SJYX01018346.1 coordinate 412,278, forward strand.
CTTGTCAAAGCTATAGTTTTTCCAGTAGTCATGGATGGATGTGAGAGTTGGACCACAAACAAAGCTGAGCACCGAAGAATTGATGCTTTTGAACTGTGGTGTTGGAGAAGACCCTTGAGCATCCCTTGGATGGCAAGGAAATTCAACCAGTCCATCCTGAAGGAAATCAGTCCTGAATATTCATTGGAAGGACTGATGTTGAAACTGAAGCTTCAATACTTTGGCCACCTGATGAGAAGAACTGACTCATTTGAAAAGACCCTGATGCTGGGAAGGATTGAAGGCGGGAGGAGAAGGGGACGGCAGACGATGAGATGGTTGGATGGCGTCAGTGACTCAATGGACGCGAGTTTGAGCAAGCTCCAGGAGTTGGTGATGGACAGGGAAGCCTGGAGTGTTTCAGTCCATAGGGTTGCAAAGAGTCGGACATGACTGAGTGACTGAATTGAACTACCAGGACACTGGAAATATAAAGATAACTGGGACGGGCCAAATCCATGCTTTCTTGGGGCTCACAGTCCATCAGAGGAGGGAAATGGGCAAGCAGAAGAATGATTGGTAGAAATGGCCTCAAACAGTTTAATTCATCACCTCTCAAAGATACTCCTATCCCATCAAGTTTTTAAAAGTTAACCTTTTTTGGAGTATATTTGCTTTACAATGTTGTGTTAATTTCTACTATATAGCAAAGTGAATCAGCTATATGTATACATATATCTCCTCTCTTTTGGATTTCTTTCTCATTTAGGTCACCACAGAGCACTGAGTATACTTTCCTATGTTATACAATAGGTTCTCATGAGTTATCTATCTTATATTTAGTATCAATAATGTATATACATCAATCCCAATCTCCCAATTCATCCCACCCCCAATTTTCCCCTTGGTATTCACACATTTGTTCTCTATGTCTGTGTCCATCAACAGGTGAATGGATAAAGAACATGTGGTGCATATATACAATGGGGTATTACTCAGCCATTAAAAGGGATAAAACTGGTTCATTTATAGAGACGTAGGTGGCATCCGGTCCCATCACTTCATGGGAAATAGGTGGGGAAACAGTGGAAACAGTGTCAGACTGTTTTGGGCTCCAAAATCACTGCAGATGGTGGCCGCAGCCATGAAATTAAAAGACGCTTACTCCTTGGAAGAAAAGTTATGACCAACCTAGATAGTATATTCAAAAGCAGAGACATTACTTTGCCGACTAAGGTCCGCCTAGTCAAGGCTATGGTTTTTCCTGTGGTCATGTATGGATGTGAGAGTTGGACTGTGAAGAAAGCTGAGCGCCGAAGAATCGATGCTTTTGAACTGTGGTGTTGGAGAAGACTCTTGAGAGTCCCTTGGACTGCAAGGAGATCCAACCAGTCCATTCTGAAGGAGATCAGCCCTGGGATTTCTTTGGAAGGAATGATGCTAAAGCTGAAACTCCAGTACTTTGGCCACCTCATGCGAAGAGAGATGTGTATAAGAGACAGCCTCTATCCATGGAATCCTCCAGGCAAGGAGGCTTCAACAGCTGTGAAGTTCTTATATAACATGTAACTCTGTTAATTAACTACCATTGCATGTCTCAGTAGCCATACAGGGTCTGGCAGCAGCCAAGAGCTACTGAGAAGGACTGGGGAGGGAGCAATCCTCACATTATGGTGTGACTGGAGCAGTAGCACAGGTGTCAAGCCGACTGTGATTTAAATCCTTTTCTATCACAACTGCCACAGGGTACCTCAATTTCTTGCCTGTAAAATGGAGGAAAATCCATAAACAAAATAACACCTCTATTAAAAATGTTAATTCTCTTATATTTAATAGGTTTCCTAAAGATTTTATGTCTTTGCAGAGCCATCATCCAGGCTCCCCAGGTAACTCTACCAGCAGTGCAGGAGACCGGGGTTCTATCCCTGGGTCAGAAAGATCCCCTGGAGAAGGGAATGGCAACCCACAGCAATATTCTTGCCTTGGGAATTCCATGGACAAGGAGCATGCAGGCTACAGTCTATGGGTCTGAAGAGTCAGACACAACTAAGCAACTAACATACACACACACACACAACCTTTATCACCACTATACCTGAATATTGTCAGTTCTTTCATTCTTCATATGTTTCATTTTACTATTTTTTTTCATGAATTAAGTAATTTTCAAATTGTTTTTTATATCTTTTCTAATGTTAGGTACTCAAATTTTAGAGAATTTGGAACAGCAAAAATAAAGTGAATTAATTAGATAAAAGGCTATCAATTTTGTGGACAATACAATTCTGTGGACAATTTAAATATCTAACATTGAAAACACAAGAGAAGACTCTACACATGGACATCACCAGATGGTCAACACCGAAATCAGATTGATTATATTCTTTGCAGCCAAAGATGGAGAAGCTCTATACAGTCAACAAAAACAAGACCAGGAGTTGACTGTGGCTCAGATCATGAACTCCTTATTTCCAAATTCAGGCTTAAATTGAAGAAAGTAGGGAAAACCGCTAGACCATTCAGGTATGACCTAAATCAAATCCCTTATGATTATACAGTGGAAGTGAGAAATAGATTTAAGGGCCTAGATCTGATAGACAGAGTGCCTGATGAACTATGGAATGAGGTTCNTTCTTTTCAGTGCTATTTGTAAGGCTTCTCCAGACAGCCACTTTGCTTTTTTGCATTTCTTTTCCATGGGAAGTTTGTAGCAATACAATCCTAACTCAAGAAACAACAAAAGCATCAAACAGACAATCTCAATTGAGTCCTAAAACAACCAATAAAGAAGAACAGCAAAAAAAATAGCCAAAATTAGCAGATGGAAAGAAATCATAAAGATCTGAACAGAAATAAATGAAAAATAAATGAAAGAAACAATAGTGAAAGTTAATAAACTAAAAGCTGGTTGTTTGAGAAGATAAAACAAAATTGATAAACCTTTAGCCAGACTCATCAAGAACAATAGAGAGATGAATCAAATCAACAAACTTAGGAATGAAAAAGGAGAGTTTACAACAGAAAATGCAGAAATACGAAGGATTATAAGAGACTATTATGAGCAACTCTATGGCAATAAAATGGATAATCTGGAAGAAATGGACAGATGTTTAGAAAAGCTCAATCTTCCAAGACTGAACCAGGAAGAAATAGAAATTATGAACGACCCAATTAAAAGCTCCAAATCGAAGCTGTGATTGAAAAATTCCCAAAAGCCAAAAGCCCAGGACCAGATGGCTTCACAGGTGAATTCTATCAAACATTCAGAGATGAGCAAATGCCTATCCTTCTAACACTCTTTCAAAAAATGGCAGAAGAGGGAACACTTCCAAACTCATTCTGCANAAATTCCCAAAAGCCAAAAGCCCAGGACCAGATGGCTTCACAGGTGAATTCTATCAAACATTCAGAGATGAGCAAATGCCTATCCTTCTAACACTCTTTCAAAAAATGGCAGAAGAGGGAACACTTCCAAACTCATTCTGCAATGCTACCATCACCCTGATATCAAAACCAGACAAAGGCAAGACCAAATAAGAAAACTACAGACTAATATCACTGATGAACATGGATGCAAAAAATCCTCAGCAAAATTTTCGCAAACAGAATTCAACAACACATCAAAAAACATGATCAAGTTGGGTTTATTCCAGGGATGCAAGGATTCTTCAATATTTGCAAATCAATCAATGTGACAGACCATATTAACCAAAGGAAAGCTAAAAATCATATGATAACCTAAATAGATGCAGAAAAAGCCATTAAATTGAAAATTTTTTAATTATTAAATTAAAAATAAAGTTTAAAAATAAATAAAGAAAAGTTTAACAGGGATGCAAGGATTCTTCAATATTTGCAAATCAATCAATGTGACAGACCATATTAACCAAAGGAAAGCTAAAAATCATATGATAACCTAAATAGATGCAGAAAAAGCCATTAAATTGAAAATTTTTTAATTATTAAATTAAAAATAAAGTTTAAAAATAAATAAAGAAAAGTTTAAAAAGTTGAAATAACTCAAATGTCCATCAACTGGTGATCAAATAAATAAAACATGCAATGCAAAATTATTTGGCCATCAAATGAATGGAGTTCTTATACCAGCTATAACATGCTAGAGCTCTGAAATGATTATGTTAATTAAAGAAGCCAGGAACAAAAGGCTGTGTATTCCATTATACTGTCCATGTGAATGTATATGTCCCAGATTAGGTAACTGTCTAAAGACAGAAAATAGAGGAGTGAATGCAAGGGCCCAGATGAAGGGGAAATGGAAAATGTCTGCCAACTGGAGAGTGTTTCCCATTGGAGTGATGAAAATATTCTAGAATGAGGCTGTGGTTATGGTTATTCAACCTATGAATAAGTTACAAATCAATGAATTATACAGCTTAACTAGTAAATCCATCGTAAGGGTACAGCATGTCAATAAATAAAATGCTTTTTAAAAAACTACTGAAATTAACTTCTACATCCAGGAATGTTATCCTTCAAAAACAAAGCAGAAGGAGATATTCTCATATCAACAAAAAATTTGGGAATTCATTCTCAGCAGATACCTTGTCTGTAAAAAATGTTAAAAGAAGTTATTTACACAGAATAAGATGATATTGAAGAGAAACCATGAGTTAAGAAAGAATGTTATGTTGAAATTTGACAGAAAACAACAAAATTCTGGAAAGCAATCATCCTTCAATGAAAAGTTAATTCAAAAAATAAAGGAAGGTAAATTGAAATGAAGGGTTTTTTTTCTTATTATTAATTGGTAAAAGATAAATGCTTGTTTGGGCTTCTCCATCTTTGCTTTTCGCCAATTATGAGTCTTCATAATTAAAGTGGGTTTCATGTATACATGATCTATTTTCACTCAGTGGTAAAGAATCCGCCTGCAATGCAGGAGCTGTAGCACATGCAAATTCCATCTCTTGGTCAAGAAGAACCCCTGCAGGAGAGCATGGCAACCCACTCCAGTATTCTTGCCTGGAGAATCCCCATGAACAGAAGAGACTGGTGGGCTTACAGTCCATGGGGTGGCAAAGAGTTGGGACACGACTGTGCAAGTAAACAACAACAGGCACATATGCCTAACAGAGACTCTGAAGATACTAAATAATAGATAAGAAAATTCTCAGCCTAAACAAAGCAAAACAAACAAAAACACAAACCTAGATTGTAGAGCTGAATTATAAAAGGTTTTAGGCAATAAAATGTCTCCCAACAGTAGTGTAAACAGTGTGTTCCACACAGGAGAGAGGAGTAACTTTTAATACTAACAATAGAAAAACATTCTAGTTACATTTGTAAATTAAAGGAAATTACCCCAAAGATGTCCACGGAAAACAAACATAGTATAAAATCTACTGATCATTTTATATCTAATTAAAACTGTAAAATTGTAAGGGAATTTTTAAGAAGAAAAATCTGTGAAAGTTTAAGCAGCCCCCAATGAAGAGTTGGACATGACTGAGTGACTGAACTGAACTGAAGCAGCCCCAATGAATGTAATTTTATTTTCTTTTTTTCCATAGTTTCAAAATAATTGACAATTAAGAAAGAATTTCACTTTAAAACATATTATTCAAATTCATCAGGATATTTCGTATTCAAATATAAGCTTTTTCATGCTAAAAAGTTTGTACCTTGCAGTGAATATTTTGTTTCACTGATTTAGACATAAATAAAATTACATTGTGTGTCTTTGCCTTGACCATCTTTGTGGCATCACTGTGCATTTAGAATCAACTGTTTGAACGTGTGGACTGTGAAGTTCTCGAGTCCTATACTGTTGAACCCTAGCTTGAAGGATTTTGAGAATTACCTTGCTGGCATGTGAAATGAGTGCAGTTGTGTGGTAGTTTGAACATTGTCTAACGTTTCCCTTCTTTGGGATTGAAATGAAAACTGACCTTTTCCAGTCTTGTGACCACTGCTGTTTTCCAAACTGGCTGGCATATTGAGTGCAGCACTTTATATTAACAGTACCACCGTTTAGGATTTGAAAGAGCTCAGCTGGAATTTAATCGCCTCCATTAGCTTTGCTCATACTGCTGCTTCCTAAGGCCCAGGTGTCTGCACTCCAGGATGTCTGGCTCTAGGTGAGTGATCACCCTATCAAGGTTATCCAGGTTATTAAGATTTTTTAACAGTTCTTCTGTGTATTCTTGCTACCTCTTCTTAATCTCTTCTGCTTTAGTTAGGCCCATAACGTTTCTGTCCTTTATTGTGCCTGTCTTTGCATGAAATGTTCCCTTGGCATTTCTCATTTTCTTGAAGAGATCTCTAGTCTTTCCCATTGTATTGTTTTTCTCTGTTTATTTGCTTTATTCAAATCCCTTGTGAATATACACTGGAAGTGACAAATAGATTCAAGGGTTACATCTGGCACACAGAGTACCAGAAGATGGAGGTTCCTCACATTGTACAGGAGGTGGTGATCAAAACCATCCAAAAGAAAAAGAAATGCAAAAAGGCAAAGTGGCTGTCTGAGGAGGCCTTACAAATAGATGAGAAATGAAGAGAAAGGCAAAGGAGATACAGAAAGATATAGCCACCTGAATGCAGAGTCCCAAAGACTAGCAAGAAGAGATAAGAAGGCCTTCTTTTGAGCCACCAGGGAACCCCCTTATCTAATAAACAGGATTTCTCAGTGGGATCACTATGCGCTCAGTCCCCTCCTATGGACACTATGGCGTACTGCTTCCTCCCTTCCCCAGCTGGGGATCACCGTCTGCTAGCTTCAGTGCCCAGGAGGAGGGGGCACCCCAGCCTCTCCCATGGGGAAGCCACAGACCTGAGAACCAGGTGTGTCTCCCTGAGGATATGATTGTACAAATCATGCCCTCACTTTTAATCATCATCTCACACCCTGCATTCGCTGAGAGACACACAGAGGACCAAGCAGACCATGGACCCTGCCACCTGGCCCCACCTTGGCAGTCACCTACATTCAGTGGATACGAGGACGGATGACAAGCCCCACAAGACAGAACTGAGAATAGCCTCCACAATGCCCCGCTCCTCAACATGCCGAACAGCAGCCCTGAGGTGGCTTCCGGTTCAGGCCGGTGACGTCAGAGGATGTAACAGAGACGTTGCCTCCGCGATACCCAGCTCCACCCATGTGCTGCCCTCAGCCCTGAAGCAGCTCCCAGTTCAGCCCAGTGACATCACAGGATGTAAACTAGGAGTGGCCTCTGCAACGCCCAGCTCCTCAGAGCACCATCCATCAGCCCCAAGGTGGCTTCCGGTTCAGGCCGGTAATGTCACAGGATGTGACTGAGATGCAGCCTCCACGATGCCCAGTTCCACATGCACACAGTCTGTCAGCCCCGAAGCAGCTTCCAGTTCAACCCAATGATGTCGCCAACAAACTGATTGGCCCAGATGAAGTCGCCTGCGATGGTTTTGGTACGGCTGGTGGCCAGTCCCGGGCACTGGCCCTGCACCCATGCACAAAGGCAGGGGAGCCCCTCCTGGGTCAGCTTCTCTAGGGACCAGGCTGAGTGGACACAGAAAACTCCAGATTCTCCGTGAGGTTGATGCCGGCCACTAACAGACTGCCTGGGACAAGAGAGGGGCTGCTGTTCATGGTGCTGGCTGTGGGGCCAGCTGCCCACATGTGTGGTCACTACCCCACAGAGTCATGTGGCCAACCAAACCATGTGGTCACTGACTCACATGGTTACCCACCCATGGGGTCACTACCCCATGCAGTGATCCCTCCATGCCACCAACCCCCGTGGGAACCCACCCATGGGGTCACTAACCTGCGAGGTCATGCACTCACCTGTCCACATGATTACCCACTCACAGCATCACCTGCCCACGAGGTCACCTGCTGAGGTTCAGCCCCGGTGGATCCAGGGAATTTGAAGCAGAGATGGAGTCAATGATTAAAGAGAGATTAATTAGAAACTTAAAGAGAGATTAGAGAAGAATAATATAGTGAGAAAATGGAGGAGAAAAAGAGGCTGTATTCCTTGGTTTACATAGAAAGCCAAATAAAGCCCCAAGACAAGGGGCTTACACCATGTACATAATGCCACAGGCACCCGCTTGAATGGCAGAGGGTGCCCCGCCCTGGGCTCCCTCTCGCGTGGGTCTTAGAAGCCCAAGCAAATAAGTAGACATGGTGAGCTTCTATGTTCCAGATGGGAATTCACCCTGAAAAGGAGAAAAAGAAAAGAAGACACAGGGGAAGCCAGATTTCCAAGAAACTGGTTCATCTTTTATTTTCCAGGAAAGCTTTTATACTTTTAGTTACACATAGAGATCAATGGATAATACAAAATCATGCAGGGTCAGCAGCCCTGACCCTTATCAAGACCAGGCTTTCTCTCTGCATACTTAGCTGTACACAGGTCTTAGGTGATTTACATTATCTTCTGGTCAGGAGGCCTATTAGCATTTTAGGGCCCTTTTCTGATAAGNAAAATCATGCAGGGTCAGCAGCCCTGACCCTTATCAAGACCAGGCTTTCTCTCTGCATACTTAGCTGTACACAGGTCTTAGGTGATTTACATTATCTTCTGGTCAGGAGGCCTATTAGCATTTTAGGGCCCTTTTCTGATAAGGGTCCTTCAACCAGAAAACTTTTTTGCCCTGAAAGTGTTGTTCTTACTAAAGCCTGGTGCCACTCTCAGAAAGCACTAATTAAGGTTGCATTCTTACATAGCAAGGATACAACAATTTATAGCAAGGAAAGAGGAGTACAGTGATTTATAACAAAGAGAAAATTCATTAACTCAAAAGTCTAGTATTGCTATCATCAAAACTACTATATTCTTTTTTTCTACATCCCAATTACATTGATTAATATCCTCCAGGTGCCTAAAAAATAAAGGATATGGAAGCCTGGCGGCAGTCATTAACTCAACAATGAAACCCTTCACCAATACAATTCTTAGCTCTTTAAAAAAGGCTCTATATCTTTAAGATGTTTTAAGCTTCGTGACTCTCGCAGTTGGGGGGCTGTAAACAATCACATGCATAGTTGTAAAAGTCCCGGTAAACCTGTCAGGCAAGTTAGAGAGCCATTAGAGGGGTTTGAGCTGAGACACTCCTTTTATATGCAGGAGATTGTTAACTGGAGCTCTAAGTTAACCTTTTCCACAGAAAGTTGGCAGGGGATAGCCCCCTGTTAATATCAGAAGAGTTGGTGACAGGCATAATACAATAAGGCAGACAGACTCTGGTTTGGGGGTAGATGCCCGAGAAAGTCCAGGGGGACCCCTGAGGCCTGATCCCACTTTTGCATTTTGTCAGGCCCCTTTCCTCATGACCTTTGCCATGGGCGGGATTTCCCATGCTGGCTCCCAGCATCCACCCATTCACCAAGTCAGCAACTCACATGGTAACCCACCCTGCAGTCAGCAACTCAAACCGGCCACCCACCCACATGGTCACCCACCCACGCGGTCTCCAACCCACACAGTCTCCCACCCATGTGACCAGTGACCCATGGGGTCATCCACACACGCAGTCACCCACCCATGCGACCCCTAACCCATGGGGTCACCTGCCCACGCAGTCACCAAGCTGTGCCATCGCCCACCCAGACTCTGGCCTCCACAGAGGTCAGAGATTCAGATGTCTGACAGAGACTGAAGTTCAGACAGCAGGGGCTCACAGGGGTGTTGACTCATGAATTTCTCCTCTTACAGAGGGCAGGTGGGCTGGAAAGTTACCCCAAAGATGTCCACGTCCTGGCCCTGTGGTGGACACAATAATGTCCACACAGATGTCCGTGTCCTGTCTACATCCTGACCCCCTGTGGTGGACACAGTAACGTCCCCAAGGATGTCCACGCCCTGGTCCTCATGTGGTGAACAGAATAACGTTCCCTAATACATTCTGTTCCATTTCTCCACTTGAACCCAAAGCCAGCCCCATGTGCTAGGACAGGCGTGTGACCAGGTGTCCTGGTTTGAAGGCAGCACTCCCTTGGGTGACTGCAGCTCTTCATGTGCTCCAGGTAGTGGATGAGGTCTCGGGGCTTCACCTGGTCTCCCCACCAGTAGGGGATACTGGGCCACAGTTCTGCATGCTGACTCATGGATGCCTTGTCCTTGTATGACAGGATGGCCTACTGGTTCTGGGACCAGAGCTGGTGCAGAGTCGGCACTTCCTGGGGAGAGAATCATCCAGGTGCCCGTGAGACATGTGCACAGGGGTAATTGGGGTGTCTTGTGACACGATGTGTCAGTTATTGGGGGTGTCTGAGAAGCTATAGCGATGTGTGGATTATTAGGGTGTCTATGAGCAGTGATGGGCTGGTTATTGGGTTCTCTGTGAGAAGAGACAGTCGTGGGTGGGTTATTGGCATGTCTAAGTAGAGACACTAGTGGGTAGATTACTGGGGTGTCTGAGTGGAGACGGTGATGGGTGGGTTATTGGGGTGTCTTGAGCACTGATTGGTAGATTTCTGGGGTGTTTGAGTGGAGACAGTGGTGGGTAGATTACTTGGGTGTCTTGAGCAGTGATGGGTCGATTATTGGGGTGCCTGAGTGGAAATAGAGGTGGGTGGATTATTGGGGTTTCTGATAGGAAACAGCAGGTGGATTACTGGAGCATCGTGAAGTGTGATTGATGGGTTTTGGGGGTGTCTGAATAGAGACCAGGCAAGGTGGATTATTGGGGGTGCCTGTGACCAGTGATGGGCTGGTTATTGGGGTGTTTGAGTGGAGATCATGGTGGGTGGGTTACTGGGGTTACATGAGCAGTGCCACCTGGTGCCTGAATCAGCCTCACGCAGAAAGCAGATAGTCTGATTACACTGAGGCCTAGTGCTCCCACCACCCCCGCTGCCAAGAGCATGGGGAGCCTGTGGCCCCCGCTCATCCCACAGGGACACAGCATGTCCCCAAAGATGTTCTTGATGCAGCCCATCAGGTACTCGTGCAGGTCCTCCATCATGCCCTCAAAGTTCCTGCACGCCAGGATAACCTCCTCCTAGGGGTGGTTCTCCAGCCACTCTGAGATCTCTGTGAGCATGTCCTGGGTAGGGGTGGGGAGAAGGGCCTTGTAGTGAAAGACAGAGGGTCATGGGTCGGGAATTTCCCCAGTACAGCCACTCTAACAACAGGTTGGGGTGTCCTGACACACAAAGACATAAAGCATGGCACCTGCTCCCAAGGGACCCAGCCTCTCCTGAGTGGCAGTGGGGAGCCATGGCATTGCTCTGGTGTGTGTGTGTGTGTGTGTGCGTGTGTGTGCACATGCTCCTGTAGGTACAGGTGCACACACAGGTGTGCATGTGTTCAGGGTCTGTGTCTGTGTGTGCACAGATATGCGTGTGTGTGTGTGTGTGTGTGTGTGTGTGTGTGTGTGCACAGCGGCAGAGAGCAGTGCTTATAATATTGTGTGAAGTTTGTACTGCAGGGAGCATGCAAGGCCAGCAAGGTACATGCACACTGAGGCCCAGGACAGAACCTCCAGACCCCAAGGGTCATTAGGTTCTGTGGTGGGGGCACTGGGGGCCAAGGCCAGAGTGAGAAATTAAGTGACTTGGCCAGAAGCTGAGAGAATGGACCGGACACCCCAAAACTGGACACAGGAAAAGATGTGTCAGGGACCTGGTATAGCCAAATTCTGGGAGACACCCCAGAGACCAGGGGTGCAGATGTGAGTTCAGAAACACACATTGGTCAGGAATTCTGAGTGACTGATGCCAGGGGTCAGCCCTCTCATGCCTGGAGTGACCGTGTGTCCATCCCCTTAGAGGTCAGCATCTTCTAACTGGAGTGGACCTGTGTTGTCCCCTTAGAGGTGAGCCTCTCCTGCCTGGAGTGACCATGTGTCCATCTGAGTGGACGTGTGCCCATCCCCTCAGAGGCCCTCCCCCTCCTATCTGGACCAGACATGGGCGTCCCTGGATGCGGACCCCCCGTCTGTACACCTGCCCCCATCCACACCTCCATGAGGGCCGTCGTGCATACCATGTGGCCAGAGTGCAGGTTCCTCTTGGTACCCTCCTCCATGTGTGCCATCTGCAGATCCTTATGCCAGCCTCTAGGTGCTTCATGATGCTCAGCACCTGCACACAGTGGTCGGTCATCTGTGCTGGGCACAGAGGGCGGCCCCCCACTCAGGGGCTGGACATGGACTGAGGATGTCCAACTGAGGGCCACATTGGCCACTGTGAAATCAGCCATGTTGGTGCTGCTAGGGTTGAGGCCCTGCTTCTGGGAATAGGGTCTTCAGGGTCACTGGTCATGTGGAGCACAGAGCCTGGGTCCAGATTGTGGTCTTGGGGGGGGGGTTGTTCCTTCAGAGTCCAGCCTCACCCTCCTTTCAGGCAGTCCCTGGGTGGAAGCTCCCTGTGGGTTCAACAGCCCAGGCTCCACAACACCCAAGCTGGACCCTTGGATATGAGGGCACACTAGACCCACAGAGGTCTGTGCCCACCCCCACAAACAGCACTAGGAAAGGCAAGAAGGAATCAAGGGAAGAGAACGAAAGGACAAAACATCTGTCCACCACACAAATAAGACAGGAAAAAGCAAAAAATAACTTTAACATAAATTGAAAAATGAAAGTTGCTCAGTTGTTTTTAACTCATTTTGATCTGGTGGACTGTAGCCCACCAGACCCCTCTGTCCATGGAATTATCCAGGCAAGATTACTGGAGTGGGTTGCCTTTCCCTTCTCCAGATCTTCCCAACCCAGGATCGAACCCATATCACCCTCATTGCAAGCAGATTCTTTACCAACTGAGCCAAGGAAGCCCTAATATAAATTTGTGGCAGAAAATGTACTGTGTCCTCTACAAGGAGTCATAATGGAAAAAGAAAAANAGAACCTCCAGACCCCAAGGGTCATTAGGTTCTGTGGTGGGGGCACTGGGGGCCAAGGCCAGAGTGAGAAATTAAGTGACTTGGCCAGAAGCTGAGAGAATGGACCGGACACCCCAAAACTGGACACAGGAAAAGATGTGTCAGGGACCTGGTATAGCCAAATTCTGGGAGACACCCCAGAGACCAGGGGTGCAGATGTGAGTTCAGAAACACACATTGGTCAGGAATTCTGAGTGACTGATGCCAGGGGTCAGCCCTCTCATGCCTGGAGTGACCGTGTGTCCATCCCCTTAGAGGTCAGCATCTTCTAACTGGAGTGGACCTGTGTTGTCCCCTTAGAGGTGAGCCTCTCCTGCCTGGAGTGACCATGTGTCCATCTGAGTGGACGTGTGCCCATCCCCTCAGAGGCCCTCCCCCTCCTATCTGGACCAGACATGGGCGTCCCTGGATGCGGACCCCCCGTCTGTACACCTGCCCCCATCCACACCTCCATGAGGGCCGTCGTGCATACCATGTGGCCAGAGTGCAGGTTCCTCTTGGTACCCTCCTCCATGTGTGCCATCTGCAGATCCTTATGCCAGCCTCTAGGTGCTTCATGATGCTCAGCACCTGCACACAGTGGTCGGTCATCTGTGCTGGGCACAGAGGGCGGCCCCCCACTCAGGGGCTGGACATGGACTGAGGATGTCCAACTGAGGGCCACATTGGCCACTGTGAAATCAGCCATGTTGGTGCTGCTAGGGTTCAGGCCCTGCTTCTGGGAATAGGGTCTTCAGGGTCACTGGTCATGTGGAGCACAGAGCCTGGGTCCAGATTGTGGTCTTGGGGGGGGGGTTGTTCCTTCAGAGTCCAGCCTCACCCTCCTTTCAGGCAGTCCCTGGGTGGAAGCTCCCTGTGGGTTCAACAGCCCAGGCTCCACAACACCCAAGCTGGACCCTTGGATATGAGGGCACACTAGACCCACAGAGGTCTGTGCCCACCCCCACAAACAGCACTAGGAAAGGCAAGAAGGAATCAAGGGAAGAGAACGAAAGGACAAAACATCTGTCCACCACACAAATAAGACAGGAAAAAGCAAAAAATAACTTTAACATAAATTGAAAAATGAAAGTTGCTCAGTTGTTTTTAACTCATTTTGATCTGGTGGACTGTAGCCCACCAGACCCCTCTGTCCATGGAATTATCCAGGCAAGATTACTGGAGTGGGTTGCCTTTCCCTTCTCCAGATCTTCCCAACCCAGGATCGAACCCATATCACCCTCATTGCAAGCAGATTCTTTACCAACTGAGCCAAGGAAGCCCTAATATAAATTTGTGGCAGAAAATGTACTGTGTCCTCTACAAGGAGTCATAATGGAAAAAGAAAAAGAAAAACATAAGGATAAAACATAGGGAAGAAAATAATAGATTCTCTCTATCCAAAATTTAAAAAAAAAGCAAAAACTACTATTAAGATAAACTAGTAGCAGAAAATGGTACTGTGTTCTCTACACAGAGTCATAATGGAAAAAGAAAAAGATACAAGGATAAAAAATGGTAAAAGAAGAAAAAAAGTCACAGCCCTCCCCCATCAAAATTAAAAGAAAAAACAAAGATTCATATGAATATTGTCAGCTATTGTCAGGCACTTGCCATCCACCTCAACAAGGATTAAATGAAGTGCTGCTGCAGCCGCTGATTTTAAACACCCCCTGAAAGACCACCAACTGTGCCCCCCACCCCGCACACACCCAGGTCTCTTTGGCAGCCATACCACTTGAGACCATGGCACCGATGTCCCCAAGTATGGAGGGGACCCTGCCCTGGAGAGATGCATAAAAGAGGGACACAGCACCAAGGGACCGTCAGAGCAGAGGGACCCCAGTCCTGCAGGACTCCCAGGCTCTAGTGGACCCCCTCCTGGTCGCTCCCTCCTCTGGGTGTGAGCTCTTAAGGCAAGGCTATAGGCACCTGATGCAAGCAGGAATGTAGTTTGTCCACATTCCAGCCCTGGCTCTCTGCCAATCAGATCCCCTGAGGAGGATTCCAGCAACTGGGGACCTCCCAGGAAGAAGCAATTACACAAGGTAAGAGCTGTGCTTGACAGCCTCTTGTCCTCTTGGGAGCACCAGCCTGGGAGCAGAAAAACCAGGAATATGAATGCCCCTCAAGTGCANCAGATCCCCTGAGGAGGATTCCAGCAACTGGGGACCTCCCAGGAAGAAGCAATTACACAAGGTAAGAGCTGTGCTTGACAGCCTCTTGTCCTCTTGGGAGCACCAGCCTGGGAGCAGAAAAACCAGGAATATGAATGCCCCTCAAGTGCGGGTACAGGAAGGCGGGGGCCATCTGTCCTCTCCAGGTGGGCCCCTGCTCCTGTGGGCACCTGGGCCCAGGTGGGTTTTCTACCCCATCCTGCATGCACCCCCTGGCTAACGTTTGTGACAGGACCACCGTCAACTGGGTGCACCCTCCCCACAGACAGGCCTCCCACCATTGACTCCTCTCCATCCTCCACAATGACTGCCTCCCACCCCGGCTTCTCTCCACCCCATAAAATCCCTGATCCACCCTGGAGAAGCACTACAGGGGAGGGGTGTGAGGGCATGTGTGTGTTCTCAGTCGCTTCAGTTATCTCGACTCTCTGTGAACCCATGGACACTAGCCTGCCAGGCTCCTCTGTCCATGGGATTTCCCATGGGAGAATACTACAGTGGAGTGCCATTTTCTCCTCCATGGGATCTTCCCGATCCAGGGATCAAACCCGAGTCCCATGCATTGCAATCTGATTCTTTGCCATCTGAGCCACCAAGAAAGTCTCCCTGGAGGGGGTCCCGGGGTGCAAACATAGACCCACTTCAGAGGACATCGGAACTCAGCTATTGCTTATCTGGGACCAGGAAGGAGTTCTGGTGTCAGCTCAGCTGCACAAAGGCCAGGACCGAGCCTCTCCCTTCCCCTCCGAGCTCCCCCAGCCTCTGTGACTTCAGACAGTGATGCTGTTAGTCCATGGGTCCCCATTCTGGCTTCAGGCTAATTACAGAGCAAAGCTGTGTCCTTTCCTAATTTTCTGGGAGCTCTGTGGATGTGGAAGATCTCCTGGAGGAGGGCATGGCNAGCTCCCCCAGCCTCTGTGACTTCAGACAGTGATGCTGTTAGTCCATGGGTCCCCATTCTGGCTTCAGGCTAATTACAGAGCAAAGCTGTGTCCTTTCCTAATTTTCTGGGAGCTCTGTGGATGTGGAAGATCTCCTGGAGGAGGGCATGGCAACCCACTCCAATATTCTTGCCTGCAGAATCCCATGGACAGAGAAGCTTGGCAGACTACAGTCCATGGGGTCACAATGAGTCAGACGTGACTGAGCAAGTAAACAACAATTCTGCTTTACAGCAGGTTTGTTCTCAACCCCGTTTCCCCACGAGAGATAAGGACACCGCCCCCTGTGGGTGACACTAGTGGCTGGAGCTGGGTCCAGGGCCCGGGTGTGCCCGCAGACCCTCACTGGTGTGGTGGACCACTTGAACACCATGGGCAAGGTGACACATGGCAGCACGTTGCCCAGAAGCTGCAGCAGCCTCAACTCCTTGTGAGAGATGGGTGACTTCTTGTTCAGGCAGTAGGTCATCATGCTGTGGCTCCCTGCAGGCAAACCAGGCAGGGGACACATCACCCCCTGAGGCTGTCCTCTGTGCCCCCAAGCCACCCTAAGGATGCACAGCTATAGTGCCGTGGGGTATGGGGGAGTCCCGAAAGTCATCCACTAAGTCCTAGAAACTGAATCTTGTTTTGAAATAGAGTCTCTGCAGATGTGAGAAAGTGAAAGTCAATTTATTTAAGGAATCGCATTTTTGGACAGGAAAGGCTTAAGATGGCTTTTGATTTTGTGGTTTATTCCCAGGTGGTGCTCGTGGCAAAGAGCCCTCTTGTCAAATCAGGAGGCATAAAAGATGCAGGGGTGACCCCTGGGTTGGGAAGATCCCCTGGGAAGGGAATTACAACCTATTCCATTATTCTTGCCTGGACAATCCCATGGACAGAGGAGCCTGGCAGGTACAGTCCTTGGGGCTGCAAAGAGTCAGACACAAATAAGCACAGACAGACCCTCTCTAGTTACAAGTATTTTGAAGTTATTCATAGTATTTTCAGGCTCTTTATGATGCCAATGTTGTGGTCATTTATGTGTGGTTTCACTTATTCTTTTCCATTTTAAATCTGTGTGATCTGTTTCAGAGACAGTGTGGAGAGGTTCACACTTTAGCAGTCACCTGGGGACAATCCAGAAATCCTTCCCTTCTGTCTCTGAACATAAGTTTGGACTAGCTTTATTTCTTTATCTTTTTTTAATTTTCTTATTTATTCTCAGGGTGAAAGGATGGGAAGGAGGATGCACTGGTTATAGCAAACACCTTCTTCCAACAATACAAGAGAAGACTCTACACATGGACATCACCAGATGGTCAACACCGAAATCAGATTGATTATATTCTTTGCAGCCAAAGATGGAGAAGCTCTATACAGTCAACAAAAACAAGACCAGGAGTTGACTGTGGCTCAGATCATGAACTCCTTATTACCAAATTCAGACTTAAATTGAAGAAAGTAGGGAAAACCTCAAGACCATTCAGGTATGACCTAAATCAAATCCCTTATGATTATACAGTGGAAATGAAAAATAGATTTAAGGGCCTAGATCTGATAGATAGAGTGCCTGATGAACTATGGAATGAGGTTCGTGACATTGTACAGGAGACAGGGATCAAGACCATCCCCATGGAAAAGAAATGCAAAAAAGCAAAATGGCTGTCTGGGGAGGCCTTACAAATAGCTGTGAAAAGAAGAGAAGTGAAAAGCAAAGGAGAAAAGGAAAGATATAAGCATCTGAATGCAGAGTTCCAAAGACTAGCAAGAAGAGATAAGAAAGCCTTCTTCAGCAATCACTGCAAAGAAATAGAGGAAAACAAGAGAATGGGAAAGATTAGAGATCTCTTCAAGAAAATTAGAGATACAAAGGGAACATTTCATGCAAAGATNAGATCATGAACTCCTTATTACCAAATTCAGACTTAAATTGAAGAAAGTAGGGAAAACCGCTAGACCATTCAGGTATGACCTAAATCAAATCCCTTAGGATTATACAGTGGAAGCACGTTTTAGCACTCCTCATCTAGGAGATGAGGCTGCCCTGAAGCTAAGTTGTGAGGTATGGAGCCGATAACTCCTGTTTCTCTGACCTCTGATCTCTATCCACTTTCATGTTCCCCACCCCACATCCCAGAGTGTACTACATACCTGCTTTCTGGGGGCTGGCCTTCTCATTTCCTGTTCTCAATAAAGCTGCTTTCTTCCTTCCTAGACCCTCAGTCTCCACTCAGCAAGGAATATTCTGAGCATGAAGTTTAATCAAGGTCTTGTTAGTGTTCCATGGAAACTGAAGGTGCTAACCTTCCAACGGTAGCACACTTTAACTCAGACCCTGGTCCCAGACAAACAGAACATCTCTAGTTCGGAACTTTCAACATGGAGATTGGTGGGTGGGTAAGCACCAGCTCTCAGAAGGTATTTCTGGAAGATTTTAAGTTTTCCAGAGAAGCAGTGTAGTTTCCCCAAGGAACTGCAGTCTGGAGTCGGTAGCCTGAGTTCTGCCTGGGGCAAGTCACTGAAACTCCGGGAGCCTCATTTCTGCTATTTGTAAGATGGAGAGGAAACTTGCTAAGTCAAGTCACCCAAATTGTTCCCAGTGAAAATGAGATGTGAAAATGTTTGTGAACCAAGAGGCATGCTTTTCTTGCAATGTGGGGATGCTGGCAATGGCTGAGCAAAGAGTCGGACACGACTGAGCGACTGAACTGAACTGAACTGAACTGAAGGTGGACCGAGATGCTGTCATACAGAGTGAAGTAAGTCAGAAAGAGAAAAACAAATATCATATATTAATGCATATATGTGGACTCTAGAAAAAATGGCATAGATGATCTTTGCAAAGCAGAACTAGAGACACAGACCTATCAAGTTTTTGAAGTGTATATAAATCAAAGAGGACACGGTCATGCAAAAGACTACTTGCTATTCTAGGATGAGTGCTGGGATGGGGGTTGACACAGAGGTTGAGGGGGAGCACAGGGAAGAAAGGACTAAATCCAGTTTGGAAGGGATCAGGGAAGACTTTCCAGAAGTGGTGATGTCAAAGCAGAGTCTGAAAAGAAGGCAGGGATTACTTATGCGAAGAGGGTGCCTTTCTGTGTGTGGTTTTTCGGTGGAGGAAAAAGCAATGCTGATACGGAAGGCAAAAGAGAGGCGGATATGGAATAGCATTGAAGGCAGAGAGAACAGAATGTGTAAAATGCCTCGAGGTGGAATAAGAGACAATGGGAAACCTCTAAGAGCTCCTCTCAGCTGGGGCCTGGGGTGTGAGGGGCAAATGTTGAGAGAGAACATAAACAAGTGATGCATTCTGAGAGGTCTTGAATGCCAGACTTTGGAATGACTCTTTAAGATAGTCATCAAGTGTGCTTTATTTGCAAACATTATCTTTTTGTTGGTCATATGCCACCAGGGATTAACATTGAATGCAAGAAATTATGCTAAAATTTAGTCCTGATACTAAAGATAACCATAGTTTTCAGAAAAACTCATCTTGGATTAGAATAATAGAAACCATGATTACCATGGAAAATGCAGAGTCCATGGCTGATGTACTGGAATCAACACACAGGAAATTCTGAGTACAAAGCCAAGTATACCTTGTGCATCTGCTAAATATAATAATAAATGCCAGTATTATTGAGAATAGCCATCATTCTTTTCCATCAAAAAAGGGGACTTTAGACAGTACTGTGTCAAATAAAATGCCTAGTATGTGTAAATACAGTACTGGACCCCTGAGGGGAACATAGAAGAACAATAGAAAAAAATAGAAATCTAGTTTCTGCAGGGATTTTAGTAAATATTTCCTTTTAGTGATAATGAATTCAATTACTGAGTAACTTCGAGTTCAATTAATGGTTGAGGTGGGGGAAGACTGTAAAACATTATCAAGAAAAACAGTGTAGGTGTTCCATTAAAAGTTTCTGTATGAATAAAACATATGAGTTCAAAATAATAAATTGCTTCAATGCTAGAAATGTTTACCTATATTAATCCAATCTAATTGCAAAGTACCAGAATGCTGTTCTAAAGTGCTTTGCATGTTTTAACTCATTTAATCATTACCACAAACCTATGGAGTAAATACTATTATAATGTCAATCTTAGAAATAAGGAAAGGCTCAGCAAAATGAAGTCTGGGTCACATAGCTAATTAGAGTTCATTAAAACTTTGTTAAGATGGCAATCAGCCTAAGTAAGATTTTATAGAGTCTGTTAGAATCAATGATATCTCAAAAACTCCTATTTAAAATCATTTTGGAAGACCAATGCCTAAGGAGAGAAGTAAAGTTCAAGTCAAGGGTCAATTTCAAGGAGGGTGGCTTTCAATGGTGAGTCTTGGCAGAGCGGAGCGCTTTGGTCATTTAGTTGAGTGTGGACTTCCATCTGTAGACAGTGCAGAGCTCCCGGCACTTTCTGAGAAGGGCACTGCAGGATCAGACCTATGATTTAGGACAGTAGCTCTCCACTGTACCTGAGCCATCTTGGAATCTCCTTAGGATCTCACCCAAAAAGGCGGGATCTCTCACTTTGCACCTGAAAGTTTGATTCAGAACCTCTGCAGTGGGGCCCAGGGTATTTGCATCTTTAAACAAATATGTCAGTGAGGCTTCTGAGGCCTCAGGTCCATGATTTAGGTTTGAGATGCAGTTTGAGGAAGATGAGTGTGGTGGTTGAGAAAGAGGCTGAGAACAGGAGAATAATTAAGGAGTTACTTTGACCACTCAGGTGGGCTACAAGAAACCTGACCTTGCACGGGAGTGCTAGGCAATCAAAACAGTGACCTCCCTGTCAAGTTCCCTGGAGTCTGAATAAAGCATGCTTCCAATGACAATGGACCCTAGGGAGCACTGGGAAACTACTGATGACTGTTAGGTCAAGTTCATTCTTGATAAATCCTATTCATCTTGGCTAGTGTCAGACTTTATTTTTCTGGGCTCCAAAATCACTGCAGATGGTGACTGCAGCCATGAAATTAGAAGACGCTTACTCCTTGGAAGAAAAGTTATGACCAACCTAGATAGCATATTCAAAAGCAGAGACATTACTTTGCCGACTAAGGTCCGCCTAGTCAAGGCTATGGTTTTTCCTGTGGTCATGTATGGACTGTGAAGAAAGCTGAGCGCCGAAGAATCGATGCTTTTGAACTGTGGTGTTGGAGAAGACTCTTGAGAGTCCCTTGGACTGCAAGGAGATCCAACCAGTCCATTCTGAAGATCAACCCTGGGATTTCTTTGGAAGGAAGGATGCTAAAGCTGAAACTCCAGTACTTTGGCCACCTCATGCGAAGAGTTGACTCATTAGAAAAGACTCTGATGCTGGGAGGGATTGGGGGCAGGAGGAGAAGGGGACGACCGAGGATGAGATGGCTGGATGGCATCACGGACTCAATGGACGTGAGTCTGAGTGAACTCCGGGAGATGGTGATGAACAGGGAGGCCTGGCGTGCTGCGATTCATGGGGTTGCAGAGTCAGACACGACTGAGCGACTGAACTGAACTGAAACAGTGATGAGGCTCCTTACTTAACCTTCCTTCCTAGTCGTTTACCTTTGCAAAGCCTAAATCTGCCTCTTGGGTCAAATTCACAAAGTCTTTACAATGGAATCCCAAGGACCCTGATGGGCACATGGTCCTGCTCTAGCTAATTTCAGGGGCAGAAAACCTTTTTCCAACCTGACAGGAAAAAACACACTCATGTGTTTGAACTAATCCTTGAGAAAGCTGGTAAGGTTGGATTCCAGCTGGCCTATTAGGGCCCATC
This sequence comes from Oreotragus oreotragus, assembly GCA_006410675.1. Classification (NCBI taxonomy): domain Eukaryota; kingdom Metazoa; phylum Chordata; class Mammalia; order Artiodactyla; family Bovidae; genus Oreotragus; species Oreotragus oreotragus. The sequence continues at coordinate 433,941 of SJYX01018346.1, forward strand.
GTAAAGCCCTCTCTTCTAAAACTTGACAATTCCTTTCAGGTCCTCTGAAGTCACATGAAATCCAATGGAGCATTTTAAAGTCACAAAAACTGTTAAACTTTTCTTAGGCCCAGTTAGGCATCAGTAAATCTTAGCATCGTGAAGTCACAGGATTTAAGCCAAGCACAAAGAGAGTAGAATGTATACAATTTAATGAGACTTAATGAGGATTATTGAACCTTATCCTGCCCTTCAAGCAAAAAAGGTCAAAAATTTAAAAGTCAAATGACAGGGAAGCAAAATATTCTATTTCTTTTTCTTTTTAAGTGAAGTGAGCTATATCTCAATTTACATGACTTGAGTGTCGCCTTCCCTGAGGGCCCTTCGTGACTGCTAATATAATAAACTAGGAGGTGCTTTTAATGGGTTACTGGCCCTCCTCCCTCCTAGGGGCATAGATGCATTTTAATAGGTTTTCCTGCACAAAGTAGAGACTTGGAGTGTGGGAATTCCAAGCACCCACCCTTGTCGGTGGGGGAGGTAGCTGGATCTCTGGAACCCTCTGGGATCTCAGGGTGCAGACAGGCCCATACTCTGACAATATAGGGTGGGGAGGTGGGTGGGAAAGGAAGAGGCCTGGTGGTGAATCATCCTTGGCTAAGTGCACTAAAGTAGGTCCCCAGTCAGCAGGGGACATCAGATAATGCTGGAGAGAGTATCAGTGACTCAATTGGCATTTTGTTGGTTAGATCTTTCAGGAGATCTGTCACTGGCTACATTCAAAGCTCAGAAGTAAACCTTAGGGCAGGTCTTTATACATTTTAATTATGTAAAAAAACCTGTTATATATATATATTCAATTCTTCTTCTTAGAGTCAGCCTTTAGCTGTTAAAGAGAGGCATTTACCAGACAGATAGTTTTCATATTAGGAACAATAATAATGATAAGACTATCAAACACATATTAAGTTTATTTTGTGTCAGACTCTGTTCTGAGTCCTTTACAAATATGAACTCTTATTTCTCACAATAACCATTTGAAGTTGGAGCTGCACTTTTCTCCATTTATAGGGGAGGGAACTGGGGCATGGAGAGGCTAGTGACTTCTCCAAGGTCACAGACATGATAAATGGTGGGACTGAGATTCAAACCCAGGCAGTATGGATCCAGAGCCTACATTCTCAATCGATAATATCAGCAGTAATCTGTTTGGGGGCTTGGGGGTTTAGGGTCAACCACTCACTATATTCTCGTTTTGGAAGGAAAACCAGGATACATTGCTGAGCTTTAAAAAAGGAAATTGAGAACTATATGGTATGGTTTCATTTTTGTGTTGTGTTTTGGGGGAGAGAGAAAAAGAGTGAGGGAAGAGAGAAAGAGAGATGTTAGATTTGAATGTGAAAAGGACAAGGTAGTCTGGAAGAAATCATATAATTCTACTAGTTATTTTGGAAGAGTGAGAATGTGTAGGTAATTGTTCATTTCATTTTTTACTTACATGCTTCCATATCGTTTGCAGTTTTTACAAGCATGTAATAAAACACACACACACATTGAAGAACTAATTAAGCTTTTAACTATACTCTCTGACACAGCATTTGGTTTAGATTTCTGTAATTCTTTGGGGAAAGATCAGATTTTTCCCTGTTCTCAGGCCTCGTGAAGTGATCTACATATAATAGTAGATACCTCATAAATGTGGGCTTTTCTGGTGGCTCAGACAGTAAAGAATCAGCCTGCAATGCAGGAGACCTGGGTTCTATCCCTGGGTTGGAAAGATGCCTTGGAGGAGGACACGGACATGGCAACCCACTCCATTATTCTTGCCTGGAGAATCCCCATGGAAAGAGGAGCCTGGCGGGTTACAGTCGATGGGGTTGCAAAGAGTTGGACACAACTAAGCACACACCCCATAAACATTAGTGTGGTGTTGTTGACTGGAAAGTATGTTGATAGAAGTATGTCTTCTATCCTCTCAGTTCAGTTCAGTCACTCAGTCGTGTCCAACTCTTTGGGACCCCATGAATCACAGCATACCAGGCCTCCCTGTTCATCACCATCTCCCGGAGCCCACTCAGACTCACGTCCATCGAGTCCGTGATGCCATCCAGCCATCTCATCCTCGGTCGTCCCCTTCTCCTCTTGCCCCCAATCCCTCCCAGCATCAGAGTCTTTTCCAATGAGTCAACTCTTCGCATGAGGTGGCCAAAGTACTGGAGTTTCAGCTTCAGCATCATTCCTTCCAAAGAAATCCCAGGGTTGATCTCCTTCAGAATGGACTGGTTGGATCTCCTTGCAGTCCAAGGGACTCTCAAGAGTCGTCTCCAACACCACAGTTCAAAAGCATCAATTCTTCGGTGCTCAGCCTTCTTCACAGTTCAACTCTCACATCCATACATGACCACAGGAAAAACCATAGCCTTGACTAGACGGACCTTAGTTGGCAAAGTAATGTCTCTGCTTTTGAATATATTATCTAGTAATTTTATAACTATCATTGAAAGGAGTAA
>SJYX01018349.1:0-25416 GCA_006410675.1 Oreotragus oreotragus
TGAAGGAGATTAACCCTGGGATTTCTTTGGAAGGAATGATGCTAAAGCTGAAACTCCAGTACTTTAGCCACCTCATGTGAAGAGTTGACTCATTGGAAAAGACTGTGATGCTGGGAGGGATTGGGGGCAGGAGGAGAAGGGGACGACAGGGGATGAGATGGCTGGATGGCATCACGGACTCAATGGACGTGAGTCTGAGTGAACTCCGGGAGATGGTGATGGACAAGGAGGCCTGGCGTGCTGCGATTCATGGGGTCGCAAAGAGTCGGACACGACTGAGCGACTGAACTGAACTGAACTGAAATGGCCTGAAAAATGAACAGAACTTTCAGTGTTTCCTTGTTTACTCCAATAATTGGCATCTTTGCTGAGAAAAGATAGTGTTGATGGAGCAGAAAGAGTTTCCTTTGCAATCTCAGAAACTTTATGCTTATTCAACTCTTGCAGCTATAATCTACTACAGTTAAAGTCTATCACTGGAGGAATAAACTCTTCCATATTATTGGATTTTCCATTTTCTCTTATAATCCCTTAAGGGTTAAGGAATACATTTCGTCAAGCTTTAAAATTTCTGATTAAAAAAAAGATCTTTTTAAAATCTGTAATTCATTCCCCTGGCTTCATAAGCTGGGAATTTTTAACATGACTTCAGTTTCCAAACACTATCACTTTTAACTTAAGTTTCTAAGTGAAAGTTTCACAAAATGATGTCCTCTGGAGGTTTTGAGATTCACATGCATTTTCCTACCCATGTTAAGTGATCACAGGCTCCTGTGCCTTTTAGTTCCTATTTCTTATTTGTATAGCTTTCCTGATTAAAAATTAATGCAAGTTTTTGTTCCCAAACTGAAAAGTACAGAAAGCATAAAGGGGAAAAGTGTAACATTTAAAACATTAGAGTACTAATAAAATTAATAAAATAATAAAAAAAAAAAACCAGACACATTATTTTTCCAACAAAGGTCCATCTAATCAAAGCTATGGCTTTTCCAGTAGTCATGTATGGATGTGAGAGTTGGACTATAAAGTAAGCTGAGCACCAAAGAATTGATGCTTTTGAACTGTGGTGTTGGAAAATACTCTTGAGAGTCCCCTGGATTGCAAAGAGATCCAATGAGTCCATCCTAAAGGAAATCAGTCTTGAATATTCATTGGAAGGACTGATGCTGAAGCTGAAACTGCAGTACTTCGGCCACCTGATGTGAAGAGCTGACTCATTTGTAAAATAAAATAAAATAAGAAGAAAAAAAAAAAGAAAGCTTACAAAAGAAAAGACCCTGATACTGGGAAAGATTGAAGGCAGGAGGAGAAGGGGACAACAGAGGATGACATCACCGTCTCAATGGACATGAGTTTAAGTAAACTTCGGGAGTCGGTGATGGACAGGGAGGCCTGGCCTGCTGTAGTCCATGGAGTTGCAAAGTGTTGGACACGATTGAGCAACTGAACTGAACTAATAAAATTATTGTGTAATTCCTTATAGTGTTCTTTATATTCATATTTTTAAAGAAAATTGTTTGCTTACTTATATGATTTTAAAGTATACTTCAAATCATACTAATAGCTATTTAATAGATAATATATGATTTTAATATATGATCTTAATCACTATGAATTATTCTCTTATAATTTTATGATTCTTTATTTCATTATTAGTTTTTAATTGAAAGATTAAGCTAATTTTATCTTTTTTCTACAATAATACTGTTGTTAACATTCCTATATGTAAATCTTTTTGATCATCAATGAGTTTTTTATTAGAGTAAAAATGCAAAGGTTATCAGTGAGGTAAAGTTTATAAGCATTTCCAATACTCAATATGTATTATTAAATGTCTTTTCAAAATATTGTATCCATTTATATCTCCATAGTATTTATGAGACTAGCCATTTAACTTTACCCCAGTAACATTAATTGCTACTTTAAAAGAAATTTTTGCCCATCTAATAGGAGAATTAATCACCGCTTGCACATTTTGTTTACTATTGAGTCTGAACATTTGTAAAGATGTTAACTAGCCATTTGTGGTATTTCATTTTAGTGTGAAAAGTGCCTGTTCATACACTGTGATCTTTTTAATCAGGTTGTTTTCTTTTCTATTTGAAATGGGTATTTATATGTGAAGATGAAGACTTTATCATAAATGTTTCACTTTTTTTCCCAAGTAATAATTTTATTTTATCCTAAATGAATCAATGAAGGAAGCAAGGAGAGGCAGCAGTCACCATGATGATAAGATTATTTTCTATAACTAACTATAAGTAGTTGAAGACGTTGAAGTGGATAGTCTTGGAAAAATAACATTTTATCTCAGTTCTTCATCAATTCTTTATTTTAAGTTATCACATATTTGTTACAGTATGTTTACAAGTTAGTATCAAGTCAAAATACAGCAAACAAGCATTGATATGGTAAAATATACACCCAAATCGCTAGAATACATAAGATGAGGCACTGGTCGGATACTCTAGTTGTAAGATAGCTGAACTGGACAGGATTCTCTTAAAACCAACATTGTGATTATAACTATAAATTCCTCATTTGAGGGAAAATAAAAAGATTAAAAACTATTAAGTCTGTGTCTGCCCAGGAACTACTCAGATAGGCATGTATTTTGAGGGAAATGCAAAAAGCTAAAAGAAGGATCAAATACATGATGATAAATCAAGTGACAGGAATCTGGAAATACAGAATAGAAGCAAGAGACATAAATGAGCAGAGGCTTGTTAAAAATGCCAAAGACAATAAAAATGACATCTTTAGGAATGAAAAAAGATTAAAAACTATTAAGTCTGTGTCTGCCCAGGAACTACTCAGATAGGCATGTATTTTGAGGGAAATGCAAAAAGCTAAAAGAAGGATCATATACATGATGATAAATCAAGTGACAGGAATCTGGAAATACAGAATAGAAGCAAGAGACATAAATGAGCAGAGGCTTGTTAAAAATGCCAAAGACAATAAAAATGACATCTTTAGGAATGTTCAGAACAAGAAAAATGAGGCCAGAATAGGCCCATTGCTTGGGGGTATGACATATATAACACTAGAAGGAATAGCTAATGCATGGGATGGCAGAGGATTCAAAATGATCTCTACCGAAAGGAATAAAGGGCCAGAGCTAACAGGATGAAATTAGATAGTGATAAACAAATCAACCTGTCCTTAGGTTAAAAAAAATCAACTGTACCAGTGTAAGATTAGAGAAACAGGAGAGTCTACAGGAAAAGTATTGTGGGATTTTCATTGATTGAAAATTAAGTATGAACTGATCATTCAGAATGCAGTCAGAAAGTGGCCAAATCACTGTAGGGCACACTGACAAAAATACAGAATCACAGAGATAATTATCCTCCAGTACTTAGCCCTTATAACACACCTGTGTTTTTTCTTTTCTTTTCTTTTTTAACATAGATATAAGTGTTTTTACTCTAGAGAACAGGGACAAGTTAAGACTTACTAGTATAGGTAGAGAACGGGCTTGTAGATACAGTGGGGGAAGGAGGCAGCGATGCATTGAGAAAGAAGCATAGCCGCATGTATTATACACTGCCGTGTTCAAAATAGCCAGCTAGTGGGACACCGCTGTATGGCGTAGGGAGCTCAGCTCGGTGCTCTGCGATGACCCACACAAGTGGGATAGATGGAGGAGGAGGGAAGCTCAAAGGGGAGGGGATATATGAATACTGAGAGCTAATTCATATTGCTGTAAAGCAGACACACAACATTATAAAGCAATTATCCTCCAATTAAAATCAACTTAATAAAGGACTNGTGGGATAGATGGAGGAGGAGGGAAGCTCAAAGGGGAGGGGATATATGAATACTGAGAGCTAATTCATATTGCTGTAAAGCAGACACACAACATTATAAAGCAATTATCCTCCAATTAAAATCAACTTAATAAAGGACTCAGTATCAATGACCTGGACCACTTTCTATGATCTTTAAGGAACTTAGAAATTTCTCCTGTAAATGTTGAACAAATTTTCACAAGGCATGAAAATTGTAAACTATTTGAACACCTGTGATAACAAAAAGAGGTTTTACCTGTTCTCTGTTTTCCAAAAGATAGAACTGAGTGTCATGGATGGAATTCATCAAAAAAATAAATAAATAAATAAATAAACCTTAGACTTTTTAACGCAGTGTGTTCCTAGTCACCAGAAGAATTAAGAAGAGGTCAGAAATGTGGTAGAAAGGATTTAAATATAGGATGTAACCTAACAAGAGGGATTCTTATGGTCCTATCAAACCTATCATTCTGTGCTAGCACAGATTAAAAAAATAATAAGATAGCACAAATAATAAAGTAAAAATAATTTTATTTTTAAATGTTTGGCTGTGTTGGGTCTTCACTGCTGCACGGGCTTGTCTCTGGGTGCAGTGGCCTGGGGCTACCCTCCAGCTGCGGTGTGCAGGCTTCTCGTTGCTGCTGGCCTGCGTTGTCACAGAGCACAGGCTCAAGGGCTTGCAGGCTTCAGTAGTTGGAGCACGTGTGCTCAGTTGTACTACCCAGTCTCTCGAGTGCAGGCTCGATAGTTGTGGCCCATTGGCTTCGTTGCTCTGGGGCATGTGCGCTCTTCCTGGACCACGGAGTCTCCTGCGTTGGCAAGTGGATTCTGTACCACTGAACCGCCAGGAAAGCCCCAGCCTACTTTTTGTGTTTGTTAATGTAACCTGATAGCTTGCTCTCATCAGTTTGTCTCTAAAATAATTATGTAAATAGCTGCTCAGTTAATGAATGCATAACAAAATGATTACTAGATATCTGAACACTCAGAAGTTGTTTAAGAGAGTAACAAAAATCAGAAATAGGTGTGAAACTTCTAGAATTTCCTTATTTAAATTTATATTAACCTTTGCTAAGACTTCCCATTTCTCTACTGAAATATTCATTGGTTGAAAATGTTCTCTTTTAGTTCATTGCAGATAATTGTAAGTACTGTCCTAAAATCCTTATCTGTTAGTTTCAACATCTGCTTTATTTTCTGGTCAGACTTGTTTTTTCCTGTCTCTGTTGAGAAAAGGAAATTTATTTGGGGGTCTATCATATTTTGGATAAAGTTTTTATTATATCTAGGATAAGAATATTAAGTTGTAAAGAGCCTGGATTCTGTGAGTTTTCTTCTGTAAACATTACATCCTTGGTTTCAACTGTTAATTTTTTTTGGCTGTGCTAGAGCTGCAGATTCTGTTTCTTGCATGGCAGCTCTGTTTTCAGTGCATATTTCTTACTCTATTTGAGACTAAAACTGAGAAAAAATACTGTTCATGGTTACTCTTCTATGCTGCATTATGATGCTCAGCATTTGTGTAGGTCTGAGTTTCCTTCTAATATATTTTAATTCTGTTTGAAGAATATTTGTTTTAATACTTCTTAAAGTGAAGATCTCATGTCTTCACTGAGTAAATTTACTAAGCAAATTGTCTCAGTTTTTGTTGGTCTGACAATCTGTTTCTCTTTCACTTTTTATGGTACTTTTGCTGGGAATATAATTCTAGATTAATAGATTTTTTATTGTTTTTAAGTTTCAGTACTTTAAATTATCATTCACTTGTCATCTTGACTGAATAACTTTAGATGAGAAGTCTGGCATCCTTGCCTCTTTTTCTCTATATATAGTGCATCCTTTTTCCTCTGGCTGCTTTTCATTTTTAATTCTTACCACTATTTTCCAGAAATTTGATTGTGGTATGCCTTGTTGTGTTTCTTCTATTTACAGTTTATTGAACCTCTTGGATATATGTGTTTGTAGTTTACATCAAATATAGAAAGTAATTGATCATTTTTACTTAAATTTATTTTTACATACCTATTCTTCTACAACTTATATTATGTCCATATAACACTTTTTGAATTTTTCTACAGGTCACTGAATCTGTTAATTTTTTCAGTCTTCTTTTTCTTCTGTGATTTAGTTTGTGTTGTGATTTTCTCTGTAATTTTAATTTCTATTGTTATGGCTTAATGTTTACTAACTTTCTTCTTCCGTGTCTAACCTAATCATTTCAGATGTACTGTTTTTCATTTTACATATATAGTTTTTCATCTATAGAAATTATATTTGGTTTTTTGTTACAAATTCAATTTATATCTTTATTACATTATTTTTTTCTCTTCACCTTTGAGCATATTTCCAATATTTACAATAGAAATATTTAGGTGTTAACAAATTCCATTATCTCTAAAATCCTAGTTATGGGTCACATTTTCCTGGTTCTTCATATTTCAGGTATTAAATGGACAGTAGAGACTGTGAGCATTAAATTGTTGCGAGATAGGCTTTGTCATTTTCTTTAAGATGTGTTAGAGTTTGTTACTTATAAAACAGACTGATACTTCAAAAGCTCATTTAAAAGCGTTTTTAGGTCTGAAATAGAGTTGCCTTTCCTACAGGCATAGTTTAGCCCCACTTCCTATGTGTGCCCTTCCTGTTATCTCCACCAAAGGCTGAGTGCTCAACACGCACTCTCATTGGCTGTTACGAAACTGAAAAATTTCCCGGGATCATGTAAGCTTCAGATTTCAGTTTACTGGAAATGAAATTTCATTTCTAACCTTGTGCATTGTGCTCCATGATTATGTGGCTTAGATTCAACGAGGACACAGGGGAACCGTATGGAGACTTAGGGATCTCTTTATGAAACATCCTCTTCTCTACTACTCTGTCCTGAAAATATGGCGACCTCAGCCTCCAAGAACTCTGCTGTTTGTCCCATGAATTCTGTTAAGATTACTGTGCTCTGCTTCATTCTCTTCTTGTGAAACAGCTTGTCAGATGCCTATAGTCAAAAAGGCCACAAGAGAAAAGCTTGCTTGTCTTCTCACAGAGATTACACTTCTGCACGGTCTCTCGTGCACTGTTTATTTAAATGTATGTGGTAGGAGAGTAAATCCAGGACCAATTACTCCATACAGGTTAGGGGCATAAATACTCACACTCTTTATTAAAAAGTAGGTATCAATATAAAATACACAACTGAGGTTTTATACATGCTTAAAAGTAATAATCAAAAGATATTTCAGACATAAATGGAAAATTGTGACAAATATAATGCTAAGTACTATAATTTCTCTAATTATCATGAACACTGAAGTTACTAGTAGATATTAACACTAGAAGACAAAAGGCAGAAGACAAATTCAGGTTTAATTACTTCTTCTCGAGCTTTAAATAAGGAAAACAATCCTCAACAGTTTTTTCCCCTTTTAAAGCAGAATTACTCTATAAAATCCTAAGTCTTAGGTACCATCATTTTTAGCCACACTGACTAGAGTATTGAAATATTATATAGACTTGTAGCACTTTAAGAACTGATAAATGGTTTGTAATAATTTTGTGATTTTTTATTTTTCTTAATCGTGTATACTGCTTTGGTCATTCAGTACAGGTCTAAGATCACAGTAGTATAAACTATAGTTTTTAGATCTTTAATCTTTAGATCAAAGATCTTGTAACTTTTGTGACTTTAGATCACAAAACTGAAAAATTTATAATAGCTTGAACACTTTAAACCAATTTTCAAAATTAATCAATTTAATTTTTGACCTTTTCATTTACTAACCTTGTATTAAGACTAGACTGATTATTCCAGCAACTTACTTGACCATATTAAGACAGGTGGAATTTATTTCCCAGCTCCTGGATTTTCCTTTATTCATGTATTAAAATTTCTATATATGGCACAGGGAATATAGTCAATAATATTATAATAACTTTGTATGGTGAAAGATGATTACTAGACTTGTGGTCGTCAATTCATAATGTAGATAAATGTCAAGTCACTATGTAGTCTGCCTGAATCTAATATACTGTTGTATGTTAACTATAATTTAATAAAACAACTCTATAAATCTAACGTTTATAAACCTAGATAGCTTATTAAAAAGCAGAGACATTACTTTCCCAACAAATGTCCATCTAGTCAAAGCTATGGTTTTTCCAGTAGTCATGTAAGGATGTGAGTTGGACTATAAAGAAAGCTGAGCACCAAATAATTGATGCTTTTGAGCTGTGTTGTTGGAGAAGACATTTGAGAGTCCCTTGGACAGTAAGGAGATGCAACCAGGCCACCCTAGAGGAAATCAGTCCTGAATATTCATTGCAAGGACTGATGCTGAAACTCCAATTCTTTGGCCACCTGATGCGAAGAACTGACTCACTGGAAAAGACCCTGATGCTGGGAAAGATTGAAGGCAGGAGGAGAAGGGGACGACAGAGGATGAGATGGTTGGATGACATCACTGACTCAATGGACATGAGTCTGAGTGAACTCTGGGAGTTGGTGATGGACAGGGAGGCCTGGAGTACTGCAGTCCATGGGGTCACAAAGAGTCGGACACGACTGAGCAACTGAACTGACAGATAAATCTAATTTGGGTAAATGGGTATGTGAACATCTCAGAACACTTAAACACTTATTGGCAGAGCTTAGGTCCTTAAAGAAAGCAATTATGGAGGATTTTTTCTGATTAGCTAGTAAATTTAATAAGAATTATTTTGAGTGGCAAAATTCATATTCATTGTGTCCTATATGAGCCAGCAGGTGGCAAACGAGAGTTTCTGTACTATTGCTCCTATTGAGGAAGTGTAAGTATTGAATGAACTGTATAGGTATCTATACTATGCTATATATGGAGACTTCTCTGGCGGCTCAGATGGTAAAGCATCTGCCCGCAATGCAGGAGGCCTGGGTTCAATCCCTGGGGTGGGGAGATCTGGAGAAGGAAATGGCAACCCACTCCAGTATTCTTGTCTGGAAAATCCCATGGACGGAGCAACCTGGTCGGCTACAGTCCATGGGGTCGCAAAGAGTCAGACAAGACTGAGCGACTTCACTTTTACTTTCTTTCATATGTGTATCAACAGATCTTATGAATAGCTTTTTTGGTGTACCATAGCATAAGAAAACTTAAAACTTCTAATTGTAGAGCCACTAGTGTTAGGATGCCAATGTATTTTTTTGTCCATTTGTTTTTCTCTAGATTTATTGTTTTTCTATAATTCTTTCCCTAATAAATAATTTTGAGAGAGGATGCTGACTGAACCTATTTTTTTGCTATGATTTCCACAAATAAGAGCAAAATGTAATGGTCCTGCATTTACTTGGAGGTGGAGATCTTTCCAACATTTAAAAGGGCATGCAAAATATATGTTGTCTCCCAGAATAAGTAATATAAGATTTTTTTTAAGTTCTAATAACATTGATCTTCATGCTTTTAAATATAAAACAGTAATTTGTGGTGATGATTGTTTTTATTTTATTTCTATAAGTATTTCCCTTTTGGGGTGGCTTTTTGTTAGTCATATATAAGTGAGGATGGATTTATTTCTTTATTTTTATTGGAATATAGTTGATTTACAGTTGTGTCAGTTTCAGGTATACAGCAAAGAGAATCAGCTATACATATATCCACTCTTTTTTAGATTGTTTCCCCATTTTGGCCATTACAGAGTACTGAGTCGAGTTCCCTGTGCTATACAGTAGATCCTTATCAGTTATCTATTTTATATAGAGTAGTATGTATATGTCAATCCCAATCTTCCAGTTTATCCCTTTCCCCTCTTACCTACTGATAAGCATGTTTGTTTTCTACATCTGTAACTCTGTTTCTGTTTTGCAGATAAGTTCATTTGTACCCCTTTTTCAAAAAAGATTATATGTATAAGTGATATTATATATGTATATTTGACTTTCAGAAAATGAAAATTGGTTATATTCGAACATACGATTAGGCTTTGGGGTTAGAAGAAAACACATTTCTACCTATTACATTCAAAGATGAAAATTCAATCATAATACATAACATCCCTTTCTTTCTCTCTGGGAAATTCATCCATTGCTAACACTACCTCTAAAAATTAACTTCCCTTCCTGTAAGTTACACTTCTTTTTATATGGCTGCATTAACCTATCTATTTTAGCAATGACTATAAATCTCTCTTTTTGATGGGAAAGAATGAAAAAAAGAAAGCAATGACTAAAGATACACAAAAAGTAAGAGAACCTAGATGTTCCATTATTTCTACATATGAATTAGATCAACTCCAGTATTCTTGTCTGGAAAATCCCATGGACGGAGCAACCTGGTCGGCTACAGTCCATGGGGTCGCAAAGAGTCAGACAAGACTGAGCGACTTCACTTTTACTTTCTTTCATATGTGTATCAACAGATCTTATGAATAGCTTTTTTGGTGTACCATAGCATAAGAAAACTTAAAACTTCTAATTGTAGAGCCACTAGTGTTAGGATGCCAATGTATTTTTTTGTCCATTTGTTTTTCTCTAGATTTATTGTTTTTCTATAATTCTTTCCCTAATAAATAATTTTGAGAGAGGATGCCGACTGAACCTATTTTTTTGCTATGATTTCCACAAATAAGAGCAAAATGTAATGGTCCTGCATTTACTTGGAGGTGGAGATCTTTCCAACATTTAAAAGGGCATGCAAAATATATGTTGTCTCCCAGAAGAAGTAATATAAGATTTTTTTTAAGTTCTAATAACATTGATCTTCATGCTTTTAAATATAAAACAGTAATTTGTGGTGATGATTGTTTTTATTTTATTTCTATAAATATTTCCCTTTTGGGGTGGCTTTTTGTTAGTCATATATAAGTGAGGATGGATTTATTTCTTTATTTTTATTGGAATATAGTTGATTTACAGTTGTGTCAGTTTCAGGTATACAGCAAAGAGAATCAGCTATACATATATCCACTCTTTTTTAGATTGTTTCCCCATTTTGGCCATTACAGAGTACTGAGTCGAGTTCCCTGTGCTATACAGTAGATCCTTATCAGTTATCTATTTTATATAGAGTAGTATGTATATGTCAATCCCAATCTTCCAGTTTATCCCTTTCCCCTCTTACCTACTGATAAGCATGTTTGTTTTCTACATCTGTAACTCTGTTTCTGTTTTGCAGATAAGTTCATTTGTACCCCTTTTTCAAAAAAGATTATATGTATAAGTGATATTATATATGTATATTTGACTTTCAGAAAATGAAAATTGGTTATATTCGAACATACGATTAGGCTTTGGGGTTAGAAGAAAACACATTTCTACCTATTACATTCAAAGATGAAAATTCAATCATAATACATAACATCCCTTTCTTTCTCTCTGGGAAATTCATCCATTGCTAACACTACCTCTAAAAATTAACTTCCCTTCCTGTAAGTTACACTTCTTTTTATATGGCTGCATTAACCTATCTATTTTAGCAATGACTATAAATCTCTCTTTTTGATGGGAAAGAATGAAAAAAAGAAAGCAATGACTAAAGATACACAAAAAGTAAGAGAACCTAGATGTTCCATTATTTCTACATATGAATTAGATCATTAAATGACTTTTATAAGATTTAAATAAAATAAATTATTCTTCCCTAAAATAAAAAGCTATATGAATGATTGTTAGTGGATTGAGTGTTTTAAGGAGTGGAAAGTAAGTTCACCAATTATTGAAAATACTTGAGTTCTTTTCCAAATACCACAATAACTGAAGACTCTTTAAGACTTATTAAGTTTCTAATACTTTATAATTCTTCCTTCCTTGCTTTTTTTAAGGGAAGAAGATTCCATTTTTTTAAAAAAATATGGAATATAAACATATCATAAGGAAAGCAAATTATACTGTACAGTTGAATGTAAACAATGAAACAAGTTCTGAAATTTAAGAAATGTAGAACTGGCACTTGTTATATAGATTGTATATCACTCATCTCTAGTGTTCTCAGCACTGGGGCTAAAAAAAAAAAAAAAAAAGGAAAAAACTTTTAATCAGAAGTAACTACTGCTCTAGTCTACATGCATTCAGAGATTCCCTGATCTTGAGCAGTGTGTTCCAAGTCCTCTTTTCTTCTGTTTTCCTTCACTCCATTTCCAAATCCCCAGAAACCAGTTTTTGAGAAAGATGACCCACAAACACTTATCACCCTCCACTCCCCACTCTTTGCATCTTCCTGATGGAATACCTTGGGGTTTTTCATGAAATCAAATCAGGGATGTGAAACTGACCCCAGACTCAGTGATTCCCAGACTTCTAGAGTCCCACGTGTATTGGAGTACAGCCCCAAAATACCTGAACCATGGCTGGCCCTTGCTCTAAGGATTCTGATGAGTGCCAATTATCATATAGTGTGCAATGAGGCAGCTTTTTGATTTGTTTTCTTAAAAAAAACAGTGTTGTTTCTATTTAGTACTTAAATATACACATCTCTTGAATTTGAGTGAGAACGCCTGGTCCCAGGCGTGTGGTCTGGTGATGCAACCCAGAACTTGCTCAGGGAGAGCTAGGGTCTGCCAGCTGAGGAGGAACCACGGCCACTTCCCTGAGAAGGGTGGCCCCAGGCAACTGCATCTTCCCCACGTTCACCAGGGAGGATGACAGGTCATGGCAGCTCCTTAAAACATGCTGGAGAGTACCTCTTCTAGAGAGGGGAGTTCCTCCGTGAAGGTCCTTTGGAAGTCCTGTTGAATTTAGGAGTCTGTACCTTCTCCATCCCCTGTGCTCTCTCTGCCTTTCTTCACTCACTGCGCTCCCACATCACCCCGTGTACACGCAAAAGAAAGTTTCACACAGAATGAGCCCCGCGTTGACGCAGGCATCACCTCCCCTCCCATCTGGACAGAAGCCCAGGAGGGAGCAAACGGGGCGGGGTGGGGGTTGGTGGGAGAGTGCGAAGGAAGGCTTCGCTGGGATCTCTGTGGTTAGGGTCCCCAAGTGGGGCCGAGCGAGGGTCGGTCAAGAGTATTGGTCTGCATCCACAAATACATCAAGCTTTTCCCTCCTCCATCAACCTCTTAAATCCCAATGAGGTCACTGCAATGAGAGAGAATCAGATCCAGAGAGGGGGAGAGAAAGAGGACGACGAGCGAGAAGAAATCCAGACAGAAAAAGGCCATCAGACAAGGTCGCTTTTTCTGGCGACACAGCAACTGTGAGGAGCGTGGTGCTGAATATCATCCGCCCGTTCAGCCTGGGGACCGAGGGACTCGGAGAAGCACTTCGTGTTACCACGAAAACAAAGGAAAGGAGACCGAGCGAGAGGGCGAGAGATGCTCTGAGCAGTCCCGCTTAGGATCTGGGGAAGCAAAGCTCGTGTACTTGCGGGGAAGAAAAGGGAGCCTGAAAGGGTCCCGGAAGCAGAGGGGAGAACGGGATTTCCCCGCGGAGACTTGGGACGCGGCAGAACTCTGGACAGCGCCTGACTCCGGAGCAGGGCTCCCAGCTCCCTGGCTCCCCCAGGCTTCTGGCTCCTTATTGGAAGCCCCTTCTGCCAGTGTGCTCGCCTCTCCTGGACTCCGACCACCGACCGGGAAAATCCTTCTATGATCCCTGTCTGAACGTGCCAGGCGTGGAGCAACTCTGCTTCTGACCCGGTCAGGGAAGAGGGTCTCCGGTTCTGGAAATCCAGTCCTTGTGGATAATGCTTCTCTGGTGAAGAAAGAAAAGTTTTGGGGTCTGGTGGCGGGCAGAGGGGATAAGGAGGAGAGTGGAAGGAAGAAGGTGGATGGTCGGCTTCCCTCTCTGACCTGGAAGGAATGATGACCGAAGAAG
This sequence comes from Oreotragus oreotragus, assembly GCA_006410675.1. Lineage (NCBI taxonomy): Eukaryota > Metazoa > Chordata > Mammalia > Artiodactyla > Bovidae > Oreotragus > Oreotragus oreotragus. The sequence continues at coordinate 13,573 of SJYX01018349.1, forward strand.
GATGTGCACCAGCGGCCAGATTATTGGGAGCCTCCTGGTGCTCTCCGTGCTGGAGATAGGGCTGGGGGCGTCCAGCGTGGCAGTGGGGGCGGTCAGCTTCAGCCTGGCCCTCCGAGAGCACAAGCCGCAGCTTGGAGACTCGTCCCCGGTATGGAGCGGGGTGTGTGTACGTTGAGCCATTTCACTCTCTCTTTACCTCTTTACGGTGATGGTCAGTGTGCGCGCGCGTTAGTCACTCCCTCCCTGGGGTTGAAAATCATGAATCTCCCCTGGCTTGCGTGTAGGTTCATGTCGCAGGCTATGCCTCTGTATGTTGTCCTCTAATTATTAGTATTTTTTTTTCCTTACCTTGACTTGATACCAAATTAAATGGCTTTGTTTAAAGTTGGGGGAGGGCAGTTTCCACTGGCAGAATCTGCAAAAGCTTGCCCAGTGGGGCCGATTAGTCGGGGCGGGGGTCACACCTGTCAAGGGCAGGCTCAGCCTCCATACTTTTACAAGGAAAATCAAAATGAAAGTGTTACATCATTTTCTTACACCAGCAACAAGCAAGGGTAGAGTTATGCATTTATTTCTCCCGTAACAGTGCCCAAAGTACACTAAAACAACACAGATGTCACAAAGAGAAATATGATGTGAGTATGAAAGGAGGATTTCATCCCAGAAAACACTGCTCTTACTTTTCCCTTTATAAAACTCTTTCGTAAATTCTAGGGAATAAGGTAAACAACAAATGATATGTTGCAACATTCTGATTCAAGAATAACTCAGCTTAAAGAGTAATTAATGGTCAGAGAAAATGTCATAATTTTCTTTAGGTCAGAGGGCAGACCCAGGGAGCTTTGAGTTTATTTACTGTGGGTGAATCTCCAGGAAAACCTTAGAGACCCATTCCTTCCACCTAGGATCAATAAAATAACTCAGCAGTATTCCTAGTGTGAACCTACTTGTGAAAATCAGTTTTTCTTCTCCTTTAAGTTATATAGCTCTTCTATCCATATCTTTCTGGATCTTTAGCTTGATTCTATTTTGTAAGATAATATAATAAGATGTTATTCTGTCACTGATAATTAGTATAATTAACAATCATGGCTTAGTTATTTGTGCTTTAGGTGTCTGAAGAAAAAAATGATAATGTATGAGTTCAAGAGTAATTCTGAAGCAATTCATTTTTAAGTGAAGTTCTAGTATTCTTTAAACTGGCATAATTATGCTTTAGAAAATTAGTTTTTATACTTTAACTTTTCTAAGTGAGGAGAATGTTTTTAAATTGCAGAAATTAAAAGAAAAATGGTATTCAGTTCTAATGTTGGATTCTTCTAAGAATCCTTGTTTTAAATTCAGTAAGTCCCAGCAACCATAAATAATTACCTTTTGCTGTATTACTTTAAATATAAGTATGAAAGACTAAATAAAAGGCAAATCTTAAAGCTAGTTATTTTACATCTTATATGTAGTAGTGATTATTTTGAGAGTTGTAGTTAGCATTATTATTTATTTGATTAAACATAAATAAACTTGAAAACTTCTACCAGACAGTTTTTGAAATGAAATGTAATGTCAACATTTAAATCAAGCGGAAGAAAATGTAATCTTTTGGTGGCTTGTGAGAAAGAACACTTAAATAGTCTTCAAATTAACTTCCCTCTGAAGTTCAGAAAATTGAGTAAGTGAATGTAGATTGTCTCAAAATAGCATTTAAGTATCCAGTTTACCTTCATGAATAAAAAGATGGTTGCATTTGCTTGGTGTCATGTAAGAAAAATTTTTTTTAATTTTTTTCTCTCTTTCTTGGCGATTTACTAATTATCTAGATGAGTTGACATGTGTATGTACAAAAAAATAATTGAATCAGCTCAGTGAAAAGCAAAATAGTAAAGCACAGTCATTATCATAAATAATTCTTTCCTTTTTAAACATTTTGCTTTGCAGAGTAACCAAATTCACCTATGATTCTGAAATAATAGGTTCAAATTCTGTTGTCTGATTCAGTAAAAAAATAATTTAAAATAAATCCTTGTGATTGAATGAACCGATTTGAAGTTTGAGTGCCAAAAGAGTTGGTAACTTTTATAAACTCAATAAATCACATTTGCAAAGAAACAAATGTCTAAATTTGACCGTTGTTTATTAAATTATAGTCTTGCTAACTTGATTTTTAAAATAATTTTTCAGAGGTCATTTGTAATACAGTCTGGATTATCGCAATTCTGACAATGATGAATTCATGTAACCAATATTTTAGAGGGCTTACCGCATGCAAAGCATTTTACTGTTTAACACAAAGACTATTAAGATGAATCAGAATGCCAAGCTGAGAAAGTAAGATGGATATGTCACTTCCTTTACCAGTGGTGAGAAATTAGACTTTGACTTCAAGGAGTTACAGATGCAGGGGAGAGAAGAAATATCCTTGGGAGAAGTATTATTTTTCTCTTGATCTTTAAAGTTTATTGAAACTTGGAAGGAATGTATCATAGTATGAAATCTGGAGTCTGCCTGGGTGTAGATTGCAGGTCAGCTTTTAGCCATTTACTATCTGGTTGACTAGCCAAAGTTTCCTCATACTCTGTCAAGTAGGGTTGTTAGACGGCACAAATAAAATCATGTTCTTGGTAAAATGTATGATATGTAGTACGCACTGAATAAATGCACATAGCTAGTTTTGGGTGCACAGAATGGCAGTGAATGCCTGAGAAAGAAAACCTTTCAGGCAGCAAGGTTGAAAACAAAAAGCGGACAGGATAGGTTGTGTTTCAGGAAGAATAAGCTCTTATTTTTTTCTGAGGCTTAGGTGTGTGAGGAATAGATAAGGATGGAAAGAATGGTAGGGACCAGACCATGAGAGGCTGTGTGCCAGTCTCAGCTTATTTCCTCATAGTTTTAATAAAATAATAATAATAACAATTCTTAATTTCCAAAGAGACCCCAGGAATATGCAGTAGAAAACTAGACTGATAACTACTCATCTCTTTGGTATTATATGAATTAAAAATCTTATGTTATTTATAAACACTAGATGGGATTGGATAATAATTAACTTTTCAGGTCATAATCCATAATCAGAGTGTATTTTGACTGGTGCCATGAAGTTTTTTTCAATACATAAATATCTTTATTACCAGATTTCGCTTTCAATTTTAGAAGCCAATAGAAATAAAAACTGTACTATGAAAGGATTGCTTATTATATATGGACCTCAACATCATAAGCTTTTAATCTAGATCAAATGCACTAAGAATTTAGGCAACTCTTTTAATTATTTGGACTTAAATTATTGTTGGATATTTTTGGATTATTGTAAAAATTACTGGGCCAAAATTTTCAGTGGCTTAAAAATAAAACAATACGAAGAAAAGGGGCTTAAAATCCATAAGAAGGGTGTTTATACAGATTCTTTCCAGTCACTATTTCATAATAAGGTGAATGGTTGTTATGGCACCTGGGACCAGTCTAAAAGATGTGGGCAATTAGAAGGAAAAAATGTTTAACTGTAATTTCATAGCAAAAGAAAGCTATAAGTGCCTTGTAGGATTTTGGCCTCTTCTTGATTCTTTGTTGTAGTTTACATAGATACCTCATTGAAAACATGAAATAACACATTACTACTAGATAACAATAAATGACCCATTGAATAAACTGCTTTGGAAAAGACATAGGCATGTGAAATATAATCGATGTGTAAGATACATTGACAGGGAGTTAGACAGGACTGTGTCTCCAAGCGGCTGTAGTACCGTCATTTTTCTCAGTCTCCAGTACATCATCTATGATGTGAATGGATCGTAGTCAGTGGCACACAGATCCAAGGAAATTTTATTCTGTTGCTCTAAATTGGCGCTTTGAAATCTAAAGAATCAAATAGTGGTGTCCAGAAAAACATCTGATAGAGTTTTATTTTATACATACCATGCTAAATTCCACCGATGTATATCTGCTATTCATTCTATGGATGTATTAAAAGAACTTTCCTTAAGCTCCTTTACCCCACATGTAAAATAATCTTTTAAAATGTTCACAATTTTCTTAACAAAATCATACAGTTTGAGTGATTTTTATTGTTTCTGGAGCATTCTTACTTTGTCACCATAACTTTATCTGCTTCAAAAATCTGATATTTTAATGAAATTTATAGCCTAGTCAAGTCACATACTTAGTATGTGGATTTCTGATTGTGGATTCCTGATTTACCATGGCAACAACTCAGCCAACTGTAAGATTGTGTTGAAATTCACCTACTGTACATCCTAATCCATACCAGAGCAAAAGAAATGAAGTGCTGTATATAAATGATAGTTGCTCCAAAATGTTATTTCTAATATTTAAGTCTATTCAGTTCATTTAAGGAAAAAAAATAAGACAAAGTGAAAGAAACCCCTCAAATAGTTACTTCAAATGTACAAAATTTGAAGCTAGTATGTCTCTGGCTAGATAATGCATCAATTTTTCCAAAGTTAAAATATATAACATAAAGGACTCATATTATTTATCATGAGATGAAAACAATGCCCTATCCTCAGAAAAAAACTACAACAGTACATTTATATCCAATTTTTAAATTAATTTTAATTATATAAGTAATTTATAATTCCCGTTGCAAAGGGTTTAAAAAAATCAAAACTGAAGTTCTTTTCCCTACCACATCATCAAAATTAGCCAACATTATAAATTTAGTGTACAACCTCACAGATATTTCTCCATGCATACATATTATTATTTGAACATACAGACTAATTTTTATATCAAGTTTCTGGGTATAATAAAGCCCCTTCATGGCTATCTAGAGCCCAGTAAAGAATATTTTCTTTATCTGAGTCATACTCTTATTCTCAAGTGCTACTTGTTATCTACTGGAATCAGGGCAGTTAAATAAGTGGCAATTAGATAAGTTAGACAAGCTAGACAGTTGGAATATGTAGTTATTATTCAAGGAACCATACTCTGTCAAAAAAAAAAAAAACTAAAATGCCTATTTCTGGTGTTGATTGATAATGACATGATGGGAGGAAAACAGTGAATTTTGTCATTATCTGACAAGAGTTTTTTTGTTTGTTTTAGTCAATATTTCACCCATATGTAAGTGTCATGCGTTGAAATTTCTATCCAGAACACATGACAAATTCTGTTTCAGGATTTTGGCCCTTATTCAAGGGTAAAAGTGGTCTTAAAGAATTTGCCATAGACATATTAGGGAAAAAATCATAATTATGGCATCAATCACCTATTTGTTGACAGTTTGCTTCATACAAACATGATCTAGACATAGTCATATCTTTAATTTGGATGTTTTTGCATAAAATGTTCAAGTTAGATCTCTAAATTGACTTAATTGTTAGCCAGGTCATACATTATGTGCTTTGAATATAGTTAAGCAATTTAACCTTCCTGAATATTCACTCAGCCCTCAGATCATACTTAATTATATTAGTAGTTGGGAGATATAACCCAGCCATCCAAACTGAAATGCCTGTCTTTAAAATTCAATAAAAACTAGAATAGATTTTGGTGTGTGTGTACACACCATGGACAGATGAGCCTGGCGGGCTACAGTCCATAGGGTTGCAAAGAATTGGACATGACTGAACACAGAGTTGTTGAAGTACATGGACAATGGAAGAATAAATAGGTAATAGTATAGAGAGACTCACTGAGCATCTTTCTAGCAGAAAAAGAGAAAGAAGAAAAAAAAGTTATGCTACTACTTTGTTCTGTGATGTATAAAGCCTTGCAATCCTTCTCATGAATGCAGATCTAATCTGTATGTATACTGTACTCATAGTAAATAGTAGATGGGATTCATACATACATCTCACTCTATATTACTGTGGCTCTGGATAACTTATCCTTCTTCACTAAGCCAGGGAGAGAAATAACAGTACCTATTATATGGGTTACTGTGAAGTTGTTGTGAAGCTAAGGCAATGCTTATAAAGCTGTCAGTACTGACCCTGGCCAGAAGTAATTGCACAGTGAACATTAGCTGCTCCTTACTTCTATTGGTGATGGACAGGGAGGCCTGGTGTGCTGCAATTCATGGGGTCGCAAAGAGTTGGACACAACTGAGCTGCTGAACTAAATTGAACTGATATACATTATACATTAGCAACTACAAAAATATACCAAAATATTTACATTGGAAAAGTCATATAGATATTCAGCTTAAAACAATGGGAGAACAGCTGCCATTGTAAGACACTTGTCTCTGTTTTTCTGTTGGAGGTGGAGAGGGTAGTGGAAGTTCTATGATAAAAATATTTGATAATCAGATAAATTAGACAGTTATCTAAATTAGGCATGTCAAACAGAGGGGATATGATAACTAGTCTTGTACCATGAAGTCCTCAAAACACATATGTAAAACAATAGAAATTATTGTTACAAAGTCAGAATAAAAATGCAAATTAACACTTCTGACAAAGATACTCAATAACCTGGAAATTTGTATGGTTTTGCCTGAACTACCCAAATAGCCTTTAAAACATAACTAACTCTCATGTTAATTAGTGACCATGATTTTTAGCAGTAATGCAACTCAAGAAGCAATTGAAACTTCCATGAGTTCATGATCTGTTATTAAATACTGGGAAAAAATAAGACAGAAATAAAATTAGTGGTTAAGCATATTACCGTGGAGGACAGGGTGCCTTGAGCTACTTGGCCTGTAGAAATAATACTAGGCATGATTTATTAATAGTTAACTATGATCCATATGCTTTCATATACATTTTATTTCTAATATTATCTTCATGAACAATGTTTTGTTTTGTAAAATTTATATAGGAAAAAGAACATAACTAGGGTACACCATTATTTAATCATCTGAGTTAGTATTTAAAGCCAGGGCAGTCTTATTTCATAATCAATAGAGAAAATTTCTTTGTGTGAAACATGGGAAATTTTCATGAAATGAAAAAGTCATTCACTGAGGCCTGACCTCATTATTTACTCCCAACTTCAATCTATGAGCCAGGCAGGATGGCATAAAGGCCAAGTCCTGATCACTGTTTGTTTTCCAGAAGAGACTGATAAAGTCACCTGATCAACCATGCAAGCTCCATGTTCTCAAAAGAGTGTGAGATACTAGATTAAATTGTTCCTACCCATAAATCTTAAGCTTTAGCCTTGAAAAATAAAGCTAAATAATGCATCTCAAATAATCATTAAATATTATAAGGCCAATCAGGAAGACACAAAATGACATATGTGTTTAAATACATTCAAAGTGAGAGGTATCAATAATCAAGGCTATCCATCCTCATGGAGGAAGAACTTTACCCAGGCCTTGGAAATCAGGCAGATTTCCAGCAGGCAGAGGGAAGAAGATGATGTGCTAAGCAAAGCTATTAACATCTGTCAAGTCGTGGAAGGGACAGTAAAATGGAGAGTTGGTGGCAGGGTTGGGGGGGGCCGGTTTGAGGAGACCAGACTTGTTAGAGCAAAGATACGTTCAAGGAACAGCTGACTAGGATGTGGCCAGCTTCAAAGGGGTCAAGAGGGAAGAAGATGATGTGCTAAGCAAAGCTATTAACATCTGTCAAGTCGTGGAAGGGACAGTAAAATGGAGAGTTGGTGGCAGGGTTGGGGGGGGCCGGTTTGAGGAGACCAGACTTGTTAGAGCAAAGATACGTTCAAGGAACAGCTGACTAGGATGTGGCCAGCTTCAAAGGGGTCCTGAAAGAATCTCAAGACTAGTCTGCTCTTGATTCCCAGCTAAACTTTGTTAAGTTCTGCTATTTAGAATTTGATGGGTTTGAGGCCAATGTATTGCTGCTCAATTTCAAGGCAAAACACCAGCCCTTGGTTCCCAATGTGTACGTGGGATCAAAAGAAAGACTTGAGAGAAATCTTAAGATGTGTGTGTGGGTTAGTCACTCAGTTGTGTCTGACTCTTTGCAACCCCATGGACTATTGCTCACCTGCCTCCTCTGTCCATGGAATTTTCCAGGTAAAAATACTGGAGTGGATTTCCATTTCCTCCTCTAGGGAATCTTCCAGACCCAGGGATCGAATCCACATATCTTATCTATCTACATTGGCAGGCTGGTTCTTTACCACTAGCACCACATGGAAAGCCCCTTTGAGACTTGAGGGAAGTGAAAATCTTACATCATAAACCTAACTCCAACTTCAAATGACTTTCCTATTGTTGATGGTAGATTTGTAAGAGCATAAGTTCCTTATGCTCAATTATTCTTACAGCTGCCTGACATATAAGAGTTCATTTGTATAATTGGTAGTATTGGCATGATACAAATAAATGAAAACAGGTTTTGGAAGTATTGAGACTTGGGGTCAAATTCTAGCTCTAGCTGTTTCTAGTTGTTTAAGTTTGAATGAGTTAAATTATCTCACTGAGCAGTCAGCTAACTCATCCATAAAATAGCAATCCTAACTATTTCATGGAGTTTTCTAAAAATTAAATATAGTATTTATATAAAGGGCTTGATAAACATTAGGTATTCAGTAACTGTGACTGTCCCACAATAATGACCACATGCTTTTGCTATATTTCTGGAAAATTCATTTTCCATATGTGGTTTCTGTTGTGTATTACATTCTGTTTTTACACATTCCTAAAGGGGAGGTTTATTGTAAGACTGTTGATGAAATTGACCTTGGACTCAAAACTAAATAACATTTAGGTCATATACCCGGTCTTAGAAAACATGTACTTTTCATACCTAGTTTTAGGCATAGTAACAGTTGTGATTTAGTGTGCTTATTCCAGGATCACAGGAATGTTATCTAGGTCAATATTGGGATAAAGAGATATGTTTTTTGTTTTTTCTACCAAATACAGATGTGTTCTTGATTTTCTCATTATTTTTGCTGGGTTATTGGAATTTTTAGTTCTTTCATGACTTTTTTCTGCCAGTTAATTTCCTACATGGATAACTCTGAGGAATTAAAATAATTAATGATAATAATAAATAATGGCAGTAGCAGCTTATATTTACAATATTCTATGTTGCCTAAGAATTCCACCTGCTTTTGTTATCCACTTATATTAGCAGGTGAGTTTCTTCACCTAAGGTATAAGAACCTAAAGGATTTAGGATTTAGTGACTTAAGATCAGAAAGTGAAATCAGTTACAGAAGCAAGATAGAAACCTAAATCACTTGAAGACTCTGTGTGTGTGTGTGTGTGTGTGTGTGTGCACGTGCGCACCCATGCAGGTGCTCATACATGTGCAATGGAGATGAAAAAATAAGTAATTCCTAGAAGGAAGTTAATAACTGTTGCTGGTATGCACTATAAGCTACATTCAGGCTTCTGTTGCCCTGATTTGGGGGCAATTCAAAATGTTGTGAGCCCTCTGTCAGCTGCCTCTTATTTCCATAACTGTCTGGCTTTTGAAAACTGCCAGGCATGTTGGATGATATTTGTGCATGGTGTTGAAAATTCTTAGGAAGAGCATAACTTCTACTCTTTATTCCTCTGGAGTCCCTGTACCTAAGGTTTAGGTGGACAATTGCCGCTTAAATATACTGCAGATTCAGAGTTCTTCCTGGCAAAAATTTACAAGTACCAGGCATGTTGGATGATATTTGTGCATGGTGTTGAAAATTCTTAGGAAGAGCATAACTTCTACTCTTTATTCCTCTGGAGTCCCTGTACCTAAGGTTTAGGTGGACAATTGCCGCTTAAATATACTGCAGATTCAGAGTTCTTCTTGGCAAAAATTTACAAGTTTAGTTAAAATTTTCCTTGCTACTTATGGAGCAGAAATGGCTTAAACATCAAAAAGCCTTATTTACTTAACACACTCAAAATATTCAACAGATTATTTTTTTGAAAAGAAAAACTATCACAAAGCATAATTGTAACAGAATACAGTGCATAATTTGTTAAATTCCAGAGGGATTGCATCACAGGAACTGAGTCGGGGAGTGAAGGGATGAATGGCATTCTGAGAATCCAGGCTGATTCTTTTGAAGAAAGAATTCCACACTGAAGGATCTGGGTCCCAGGCCATTGGAAAGTTTCTGAGGTTTTTGGACTTCGGTTCGTTTAGGGGATCCTGCCTTGCCAGTCAGCGGCATGCTATGTCTAACGCTTTCTTCTGAAATTCGCTCTTGTGTGTTGTTGGTTTCGTTCAGTTACAGTCTCTGCAAAGGCTTCTTTCACTACTTATTGCGCATCTGCATTTGCCACTGCAGGGTTTTTCCTTCCATTTCTCCCTTGAGTGCTTTGGTTTAATTTCTTTATTTGCTGTGGTTACCTCTTATTCCATGCCATCTGTTAAGCTACCAAGATGGCCTGTGCTAATGGAGGACTGCTTGCTCATCACATCAACATATCTCTTGTACATTTTATCCTCTAGGTATTTCCTATAAAGTTGCTTATAATTGTGAGAGCTCATGGTTCTACTGAAAAAAAAAAAATATGTACCTTTCTCCTTTCTCAGTTAAACTGTATTTTTTTTTTAGGTTTCAAATTTTCCTGGAGTGGGAGACACATAGTATATGGATCAATCTATATAAAATGCCTTGCTTTATTTCAGTGTTCTGTTTTGGGATGGAAAATAAGAAATCAGATCTAGCTTAAGGGGAAAAAAGAACACTGCATAATTAGCAGGGTTTTCCATTGACTAAGGAAAAAAAAAAGAGATATAAACAGGAAAGTATAAAAGTGATTTATTTTTAAAATGAACGCTTTGTTAAAAATGCAAAAGAACTGGGAAAGGGGAAAGAGAGGCCACTGATGAGATCTATAAATCTAATAAAGGCTGAAAAAGTCCAGGAAACCAAATTGTCAGATAGCACAGTCAGGTCCTAGGACCCCCAGGGGTTCGGCTTATGAAAACGGGACCAAATCGATGCTGAGGCAAATGACAGAGAGCTGCATGGCTGACACCAGGTTAGGATGAGTCAAGAATAGGAATGAGCTGTGGAAAATCGAGAGAGTCGAGTTCCTGTTCCTGTTCTCATAAGCCAGATGCTTATTTTCCTCAGTTCGCTTCCCTATTAGATTTAGTTAATAACTATTGATTCCACGGTTACAACATTCTATGCTCTGAGTTAGGTTCTGAGAACTTAGCAGTTAATAAAATTATTATGGTCCCTGATCTTCTGAGGCTTGATTTAAAAAGGAATATGAAGGAGATGGTGGGATGAATGGAGAAAGTAGCATGAAAACATATACACTTCCCTATATAAAATAGATAGCCGGTGGGAATTTACTGTATGACTCAGGGAACTCAAACTGGGGCTCTGTAACAACCTAGAGAGGTGGGAAAGGGTGGGAGGTAGGAGGAAGGTTCAAGATGGAGAGGACACATGTATAACAGTAGCTGATTCATGTTGATGTATGAAGAAACCAACACAGTATCATAAAGCAATTGTCTTTCAATTACAAATAATTTTTTAAAAAAAGGAATATAGAAAATGAACAAATAAGGCACAAATTAACAATTAAAGTTTGTACCTGGTAAATAGGAGAAATATAGGCTTATGAAGACTATCAGTTCAGTTCAGTCGCTCAGTCGTGTCTGACTCTTTGTGACCCCATGAATCGCAGCATGCCAGGCCTCCCTGTTCATCACCATCTCCCGGAGTTCACTCAGACTCACGTCCATCGAGTCCGTGATGCCATCCAGCCATCTCATCCTCGGTCGTCCCCTTCTCCTCCTGCCCCCAATCCCTCCCAGCATCAGAGTCTTCTCCAATGAGTCAACTCTTTGCATGAGGTAGCCAAGGTACTGGAGTTTCAGCTTTAGCATCATTCCTTCCAAAGAAATCCCAGGGTTGATCTCCTTCAGAATGGACTGGTTGGATCTCCTTGCAGTCCAAGGGACTCTCAAGAGTCTTCTCCAACACCACAGTTCAAAAGCATCAATTCTT
>SJYX01018349.1:27805-99059 GCA_006410675.1 Oreotragus oreotragus
GATGTTGGCAATTTGATCTCTGGTTCCTCTGCCTGTTCTAAAACCAGCTTGAACATCAGGGAGTTCACGGTTCACATATTGCTGAAGCCTGGCTTGGAGAATTTTGAGCATTACTTTACTAGCGTGTGAGATGAGTGCAATTGTGCGGTAGTTTGAGCATTCTTTGGCATTGCCTTTCTTTGGAATTGGAATGAAAACTGACCTTTTCCAGTCCTGTGGCCACTGCTGAGTTTTCCAAATTTGCTGGCATATTGAGGGCAGCACTTTCACAGCATCATCTTTCAGGATTTGAAACAGCTCAACTGGAATTCCATCACCTCCACTAGCTTTGTTGAAGACTATAACAGTTATCAATAATGGGAAAATCAGAAAATGCATCTCTAAGGAAGCAACATTTCTGAAGGATGATGAGGTATATCCCAGATGAAGAGGGAAAAAAACATTGTCCCAGCCAGGGGGGAACATCTTTTGTAAAGACTCTGAGATAGAAAATGTTTCATATACTTGAGCAACTGAAAGAAGGCCAGGTGACTGGAGAATGACCAATGGGCAGGAGGAGATTGAAAGCTCTGGGTGAGGTGAAGAAACAAATGGGGTAAAAATCACTTAAGGCTTTATAGACATGATACAGTGGTTTTACTTTCTCCTAATAATAATAGGAGCCACCAAAAGATTTTTAGTAGGACAATGACAAGATTATATTTGCATTTAAAGACGCTCATTTGGGGCTGCAGTTTAAAAAGTATTTTGGAGTCAGACAAGTTCTTGTCACAAATTAAGTCACAGGTCTATTTAGGAGGCTACTGGGCTGTATGATACAGTGGTTACATAGATGAGAGTTAAGGAGTAAAATAAAAACAGAAGAAGAACAGATGCTTGAGATACAGAGTTAACAAGATTTTGTTTCATGAGATGCCACTGTAAAATATTAAGAATGAGTTTCACATTTCAGAACTGAGCATCTAAGAGGATCCTATTTACTCTTTGAGACTAGAGGATTAGAGGAGGAAAACGTGTGTGTATGTGTGTGTGTGTGGTAGGTGTGTGTGTGTAGGGAGCAACTGGTATAGCATGGGAAGAGATCAAGGTTTTATCTGTGGTCTGTTATGTTGGAGGGGCCTGTGAGTTATCTAAATGGAGATGCTGTGGGCTATTAGATGGGTCTAGAGATCAATGCTGGAAATTTAAAAATGTATTAAATACATTTAAAGGTATTTAAAGCCACATGACTTGTTGAAACATCCAAAACAATGCCTTTAATTACTATTATATTCAGAAGCTGGACATTCAGAATTAACCATAATACTCAGGAGTATAAAAAAGAGACTGAGATGCTGTGATGAGAAAAAATAAGTCAAAGTCCAGGAGAGTGTGGTATCAGAGAAGCCCAAAGGAGAGGGGTTCCTGGTAGGATGAGGACTGAAATGTGGAAGTCGTTACTTATTTTAGCAAGAGTTGATGAAGTAAAAACAGAGGGTTTAGAAGCCAGTCTGGAGTCTGAGAGAGAAAAGGAAGTAAGAATGTGGAAACAGTTAAGTGTAGGAGCTTGGCAGTAAAGGGGAAATAGAGTAGAGAGATACAGCAATCAATGTAAAAAGATTTGGAGTCAAGGAGGTTTTCATTTTTTAAGGAAGATTTTGGAACACTTTGGCAAGCTGATGTGAATAATGGAGTAGAATGAGAGAGAGATAAAGGGAGAGAAAAAGACTTTGAGTAAATGAAGGGTGTTAGAACTAAGAGCTAAAATGGACACTTTGTGCTGTTAAGTTTTATCTTTGTTTCTTGTAATAAGGCAAGATAATACGAGTGAAGATGCAGAGCTGGTCACACCTAATGGCAAATGGAGAAAGGACTGCCTGTTGGCTTCTGTGTTTTCTAATTTGAGACCTGTCAATAGCTAAAGGTAAAGAATAAACGAAAGTCTGGTTGACTCTGATAACATGATTAAAATGCCTTTCTCTTGGTTGAGAATTATAATTAAGTCACAATATGAACAGAAAAGGGACATAATTTATCCCAAACTTATGATTTTATAGGTAGCTAAACTGAGCCCACAGAGTTAGCACTGGTGGCTAACTGTAGAACCAGGACGAGAGTCAGGTCATCTAATTCTTGGTCTAACACTATTGCCACATACACCTCAAGACATTAAATATCCTTAAAATAAGTGTCTAGCCAAAAGAATAATAAAGTTATCTGGCTACTGCCCCAAACTGAGCAGGAATGATCTCAAATCACTAGCACTGCTAACTATCATGGAGATGTAATAATGACTTTAACAGATTTCAGGAGTTCCCTCCCAGTTTGGAGTTTCAAGGAAACAGCTTTCCATAGAAATTGTAATGTGTTCTCCCTGGTGCTTTTCCAAAGTAACTGGGAAATTAATCGAAGCTAATTTTTAGAAGTTACTAGCATTTCCAAACCCACAAATCTAGTGATCAATTTAGGTAAGTAAGCAGAGTGCCTTTAAGAAGACTTTAAAAACAAAATCCAAAGCTCATTTGCTCATTTTTCAAGCTTTACACATTTGAAGAGCTTGGAAAGGGAATGCCAAAGTCCTATAGTTCTAATATTGTCTGTCTGAGGCTTTTCTTTTAATTCAAACGTCTAGAAATCAAAATTAAGATTTATTACACAGTTTGCCTGAAGCGGCTAGAAACGATATGTGTGTGTACACACACACATATAATGTCTTGATCTAACACTGTTGTAAGAATTGTGAACATAGTTTGTAATGATAAATTCATTTAAAGGGACACACACACACACATTCACACACACAAAAGGGGGCTCTTTTTTGTAAATATATCCTTGGCCGTGAATATAGTACACTGTACTTACTAGTGATAGGATGAGCTGTGTTTTCTAGTGTGACATTAAGAAATTAAAATATTATGAAATATTATCAATTTTTGCCACCTTTATACCCCCATTACTAGTAGTTGAAGAAGAAGATTTTCTCAAAGGAACAGTTCTTTTGAAGAAAGCTGTAAGTTTAACTGGTGATTTTTTGCTGCTGTCTTTTCAGCTCTAGCCAAAGGGGTATCTTCGACCTCTCAGACTTTCAAAATAGTGTCTTAGAGGGCTACTTAGGAGTTTATGAAATATTAAGTTGAAAGTATATACTGCATTGAAGATTCAAGTTTGGCAGACATCATGCAATGGGTTACCAGGAAAAGCGGCCCAACAGAGAGCAAATAGTCTCTAGAGCTCTCACATATGGAAATGAACTGACTTAGGAAATCATTGTATCTCCTGGGTGATATTTGGGGTGCGGCAGGGGCGGGGGGAGGACTTGTTTTTCTTTTACTTGGGACCATAGCAAGAATTAGGTGCTCTCCAGATTTAGAGAGCAGCTATGAGCCACATGTTGCTACTGAGAAATTTAAATATAGCTAGTCATGAGAAACACTGGGCTGGAAGAAACACAAGCTGGAATCAAGCTTGCCGGGAGAAATATCAATAACCTCAGATATGCAGATCACACCACCCTTATGGCAGAAAGTGAGGAGGAGCTAAAAAGCCTCTCGAGGAAAGTGAAAGAGGAGAGTGAAAAAGTTGGCTTAAAGCTCAACATTCAGAAAATGAAGATCATGGCATCCGGTCCCATCACTTCATGGGAAATAGATGGGGAAACAGTGGAAACAGTGTCAAACTTTATTTTTTGGGGCTCCAAAATCACTGCAGATGGTGACTGCAGCCATGAAATTAAAAGACGCTTACTCCTTGGAAGAAAAGTTATGACCAACCTAGATAGTATATTCAAAAACAGAGACATTACTCTGCCAACTAAGGTCCGTCTAGTCAAGGCTATGGTTTTTCCTGTGATCATGTATGGATGTGAGAGTTGGACTGTGAAGAAGGCTGAGTGCCAAAGAATTGATGCTTTTGAACTGTGGTGTTGGAGAAGACTCTTGAGAGTCCCTCGGACTGCAAGGAGATCCAACCAGTCCATTCTGAAGGAGATCAACCCTGGGATTTCTTTGGAAGGAATGATGCTAAAGCTGAAACTCCAGTACTTTGGCCACCTCATGCGAAGAGTTGACTCATTGGAGAAGACTCTGATGCTGTGAGGGATCGGGGGCAGGAGGAGAAGGGGACGACAGAGGATGAGATGGCTGGATGGCGTCCCGGACTCGATGGACGTGAGTCTGAGTGAACTCTGAGAGATGGTGATGGACAGGGAGGCCTGGCGTGCTGTGATTCATGGGATCACAAAGAGTCGGACACGACTGAGCAACTGAACTGAACTGAACTGAGTCTGACTTTAGATGTATTAATAAGTATAAAGTACACACTGGATTTCAAGGACTGTATATGAAAGAACATGAAGTATCTCAAGTTTCTTAGAAGTTTGATTTCATGGAGAAATAACAGCAGGAATATACTGAGTTAAATCATTAAAAATTTCACCTTTTTAATGTGACTATTGTGCTCAGTCATGTCTGACTCTTTGTGACCCCATGGACTGTAGCCCACCAGGCTTCTCTGTCCTTGGAATTCTCCAGGCAAGAATACAGGAATAGGTTGCCATTTTCTACTCCAGGGAATGTTACTATTAGAAAATGCAATTATGTATCGACCCACATCTGTGGCTTACATTAGATTTCTATTAGACAGCTCTCATCTAGATACATTTTTCTAAATTAAAAAAAAAAAAAAAGGTCTTTAGCTGGTCAAGAGAAGCGTCATGCTTTGTCTACCTAAAACATGAACTATGGATGAGGAAAGTCTTTAAGATTATTTGAGTTATTAGTGAATTGGGAAGGCTGAGTTGGCTTAGTTGTCTGGTAGATATTAGAAACAGCTAAGTGTTATAACGCAGCATTTTCCAAAATGGATACTTAAATTGCCTGCTCCTATGACACAAGCCTTTTGGCCGCGGGTTTTTAAATGGTGGAATCAGACTCTGTGTGACGTTTTGTTAAAGGGATTTTAAATATGCTTTTGGAAAGGAGAGGCTTTTCCCACTTCCTTTAATAATCTGAAATCCATTTCTTCATTTTTTTAATCCATTCGTCAACAAATATTCAGTGAATTTTTGTATGTGTGAGGTCCTGTTTTAGTGCTAAAGTTTTAAAGATTAAAACATAACATCTGAAGTCAAGAAGGAATTCAAGAACTTTTAGAATGACAGATATATAGTGAATAATTACCATAAAATATGATCAGTGCATCAGTGTTATAACAGACATGAATATAATATTTTTGTTAGATCCTAGCTAGGAGTACATAGATGGGTTGAAAGGCTTCACAAATAATGGATCTTTATATTAAAAAAATTTTTTTTCCAAAAGGAGAAAATATTTATTGGCACTTACCATGTGCCACAGTCAAGACTAAGCATTATGATGTGGGCTGTCTCTTAATTCCAGATGTTCTTAATTCATATTAGTCTCCTCAGTCTTATAGAAGGAATGGAGAATGTCTTTTTATTATAAATGGTATTTTCAGTGTCAGAGAGCTGCGATGTGTGTCATGGTAGATGCTGGAGAAACAGCTGGTACATACGGTCGATACTGGAGAAGTGTCTGCTTACAATGAGTGGAGGAAAAACAAGGTTGCTGAGATTACTGCTCAGAGAATGTCTGAGCAGGGAGAACCGCACAAAGCCCATCCAGTTAAACGCCTTCCTTTTAAAGATGAAGCCCAGAGAATTCAGTTGACTCACCTAATATAATTAAATGCCAAAGGAAGACTGGAGGAGAGCCCAGGGCTTCTGTTCTGAAGTGCACACCTTCCCCCTCCCCCCCACCCCCCACCCCCCATCNTCCTCCTTCCTTCAATCTTTCCCAGCATCAGGGTCTTTTCTAGTAAGGTGCTTGTGGTAGTTATAAACCAGAATAAACAACAGTCTCTTCCTTGAAGCGCTTACTGTCTAGTGATACAGGTAACAAACATATAATACAAGAGAAATATGACAAGGACCATGAAAAGAGGTACATAAAGTAGCTATGAGAGTTCAGGGGGAAAGAAGATGGAATCACAACTGCTGTGATTAGAGGTGGACCCTGGAGTATAGGTAAGAATGAGAAAATGTTGTTAGCAGAGGAGTAAATACAGGCAAAAACGATCAACTGAGAGTTCCCAGGGATTATTAAGTCTGCTTTAGTTGTTAGGATATCCGTAGGAGATCAGCTCACAAATTAGGTTGGAACTATCCATCTGGGCCCTCGTGACAGGGCGAGACTTTTGTGGAGAGTGGCTTCCTCCAGTGGGAAGGGGGAAAAAAAGTGTGAGGTGCTAAAAATCGTGCTTAGAAAGAACTTCAGATGACACCGGAGAAACAGAAGGCAAAGGAACTCTCCGGAAAGCTCTTAGATAATCCAGGGGAGGAAGGGAAGGGCCTGAACAAAATCAGAGGTTCATTGTGAACGTAGAATTGATAGCACATGGTCATTGATTTGATAAAAGTGATATGGAAAGGAGGAAAAATCAGAAGTGCCTCTGAGTTTTAAAGAACAGTATTAAGAGTGATAGAAATAGTAAAGTGATGAATGAAAGCAGGCTGAAGACTCATTTTGTGAGTATCTCTGCTGAATCTCTTTCATTGACGTCCCTGTATCTGGTTGTGAGCACACTGAATTGCACAATGATTGCAAGCTGAGTGAAAAACAGATGAAGCNGGCTCTAGGTGAGTGATCACACCCTGTCTCTTATACACATCTAGATGTGTATAAGAGACAGACCCCCCATAGTGGATGCCACAGCTTCCCTGCTGGCTCAGTGATAAAGACCCCTCATGCAATGCAGGAGACCTGGGTTTGATCTCTGGGGCAGGAAGATCCCCTGGAGAAGGGAATGGCTACTCACTCTAGTATGCTTGCCTGGAGAATTCCGTGGAGAGAGGAGTCTGGCGGGCTACAGTCCATGGGGTCACAAAGAGTAGGACAACAACTGAGCGACTAACACTTCCACAGCTTGTTAAACCCATGACGACAGAAAACAGTTCTCTCAGGAACAAGCTTTGATAACAACGCATCATTTACTGCTCGTTGGTCACTGCAATTTTTCAGCTTGTTTGCACTCAATTCCTTTCTGTATTCTACTGTTTAGAGTCGCAGTTACAATATTATTGATAATTTTTCACTAATTTCTCCAGTTTTGAAATCCTGATGATTTTCTCTGCTCTTTCCTTGCTTTGCTGAATACTTGTCCCTTTAACAGAAGAACAGAACTGGTCTAACTGAGATAGTTGTGCTAATACTAATATAGGGCTTTAAGGTATACACAGGACCCTAGAGCTTCCCAGGAAATCAGCTTGACACATAATTACTGGTCTTACTTTAAATGAAGTGTTTTGCTGAGAAACTGAAGATAGATAATTATCTGGACTCTGGATTCAGGGGCTCTATAGCTGGTGGGAAAATGTNCCCTTTAACAGAAGAACAGAACTGGTCTAACTGAGATAGTTGTGCTAATACTAATATAGGGCTTTAAGGTATACACAGGACCCTAGAGCTTCCCAGGAAATCAGCTTGACACATAATTACTGGTCTTACTTTAAATGAAGTGTTTTGCTGAGAAACTGAAGATAGATAATTATCTGGACTCTGGATTCAGGGGCTCTATAGCTGGTGGGAAAATGTAAATATTAATAATAACAGATATTGAACACATATTCATCTAAGTGCATTACCTCTATTATCTAATATTTATAGCAATTCTATGAAGTATATTCTCTTATGTATCTAATTAAAGGGAAAACTGTGGCAAATTATTTAAATAACTTTCTCAAAGACTCACTGCTGGAAAATGATGGAGCCATGATGCAAACCCAGCCAATCTGATTCTAAAGCAGTCATTCTTAATCTCTAAACCAACTGACTCCTACTAATCCAAATAAATACAGATTGCAGAGTATGAATATTCTGTGAATGCAAAAGTGAACTGGGAGACAGATGAACTCAAGGAGGATGTGTTTTGGTGGCGAAGTCTGGGAAAAAATAAAGTAGGGAGAGCTTGATGGGAGGTGAGGAGAGAAAAGCATTTCAGGTTGGTGGAGACATGATCTGTGGAGAGCTTGAGAGTGGTACAGGATGTTGGTTTCAGAGCCCAGAATGTTCAGAAAGAAGAGAGTCTGAAGAGGTTGGCTTGAGCTGTTAGAAACCTCAGTATTATACTATAGGACGTGAACTTACAGTTTTAAAGAAATGGACGGGTACTAAAAACGTTTTAAAGGTTTTGAGGAAGGAAGCAACAAGAATCGATGTATTTTAGGAATAATCGCCTTAGAAGCAGTTTGAAGAATTAAAGCCTGGGGATTATGACAATATTTCGTGTTAAAATTTGGAATCAAAATGAAGATAACACCAGTAGGAATGGAAATTAAAAGGGCATATGTGAGGTTTATGGAGTTAAATGACAACAAAACTTGGTGGGAAGCAGGTTATAAAAAAAATGAGAGTAGAAGAGATTGGAAATTAAGGCTTCTTTTCTGCCTGAGTTGAAGAGAATGAGAGAGTTTCCCTGAGATCTGGAGACAAAAATGGAGGCATGTGTGGAAGGCAAGAAAACAAAATTAAGTTTAGACAAGTTGTGCTTTGTTCAGTCATTTATTCATGAAATACGCGTGCATTGGTTTACAACAGACTTTGTGTTATACCCTCGAAATACAGTAAAGAACAAGAAGATAAGGTCCCTGCCTTCAGGACAATTACAGTCTACAGTAGGGAGACAGACAGTAAACAAATAAATATAGAAATAAGTATTTAATTACAGGGCTACAAAGGAAAGATCCCATCAGACCTGCATGGGAACTGAATCCAGAAAATTCAGGAGTCCTCCCATGAAGTAGTAATCTAGGCAGTCATATTTAGGTAATATTTAAATCGGGAATAATCTTCAGCCAGTCTGAGAATGGCCTGATTTCAGGCTAAAGAAATAGCATATTTCAAGCCATTTCCTTGAGTGGGAAGGGATCTGATGAAGTCCAGAAAGTTAAGAGAGATATCAGTGAAGGCTGACACTACAAAAGAAGGCAGATCATGAAACATTTTGTAAACTATATAAAGAAGTTTTTTTTTTTTTTTTTTTTTTACTTTTTCTTAAAAAGGCCATGTGATAGCATTAACCGATGTGAAATGTGAAAGAAACAAGTTCAGACAAGAGTGGATTTATGAAGGCAGGGTGAAAAAGACAATTTAAAAGTATTTGCTGTAATACTGATGAGAGATGATAGTGGTTTGAAAGAGAGTAGAAGTATATTCTGGAGACAAAAAAAAATGTGTGGCTCCCTGACTCATGGTACATGAAGGTAGGAAGGAGGTGTCAATAAGGCCTTCCCAGATGTCAAGAATGAGAGCTGAGTGCATGTCTGTGCTATTTCCAGAAGTGAGAAATATTGGAAGAGAAAAACATTTTCAGGGTTAAGATGACAGTGCTTTCAGGAGAATACGCTCACAGTCTCCCAGTGTTTTCAGGGGAAGACAATTAGGACATTCTGGGTGTAAAGCATTTGCGTGAGACACCTTAGCACCTAGTTCTCCTAGAAGTCATCATTCTTAGTTTTCAGATTGTGGCCCCCAGCAGTTCTCAGGTCATGTCATCATCAGATGTAGGCCAGTAGAAAAGATGGTCTGCTTCCTGGCTGATGAAACAAAATGTCTAAACTTCATTCTCTTTTTCTCAGTTGACCTTACTTGTATCTTGTGGTCACATCTGAAGCAATCACTGTGACAAGAGGACAGAACCTGCTAATTTGTTAAACCTGGATCACAGGTCTGTAGGGAATGAGAAGCACATGCCTAACAGTGAGGGATGGATGATTTTCTGGCAGAAAAATAAGTGTAATTGCCGGAAGGTGGATAAATACATTCTGAAGAGCAAAACAGCAACTGTCTACCATCACACGTAATAAGCAATGCCGTGCTGCTGCTGCTAAGTTGAGTCTGTCGTGTCTGACTCTGTGCGACCCCATAGACGGCAGCCCACCAGGCTCCCCAGTCCCCGGGATTCTCCAGGCAAGAACACTGGAGTGGGTTGCCATTTCCTTCTCCAATGCAGGAAAATGAAAAGTGAAAGTGAAGTCACTCAGTCGTGTCCTACTCTTAGCAACCCCATGGACTGCAGATTTCGAGGCTCCTAAGGAGCATTAAAAAGAGGTGCTTAAAAGTAAGAGGACAGCTGGTGAATTCAGTGTCATGGAACCCAGTGAGGAGAGACCATTTTAAAAATAAAGGAATGGCTGGTTAAGTGGCACTGATAATCTCTGAATGGGCAACTTTAGTGAAATGTGGGAGTAAAAGCTATATGTACTACTTTATTTATACAACAAATAATTACTAAGAACTTACTGATTGTTGGGCTTCCCCAGTGGCTCAGTGGTAAAGAATCCACCTGCAGCGCAGGACATACAGTCTATCCCTGTCTCAGGAAATCCCCCTCAAGGAGGACATGGCAACCCACTCCAGCAGTTTTGCCTGGAGAATCCCATGGACAGAGGGATCTTTGAGGCTGTGGTCTATGGGGTCTTAAAAAGAGTCGGACCTGGCTGAAGTAACTGAGCACATGCTGATTGTTAAGCACTATGGTCAAGCACCTTGCTCTTCCATTCCAAACATTCAGCATGTGTGTAATATAAACCAGGTCCCATGCCAGGTTTCTGGTGGGAGTAAGGTACTTTGCTGTTGTTCCGTTGTGACCCCATGGACTGCAGCATGCTAGGCTTCCCCGGCCTTCCCTAAATCCCAGAGTTTGCTCAAACTCACGTCGATTGAGTTGATGATTTCATCCAACCATCTTATCCGCTGTCGCCCCCTTCTCCTCCCTCCTTCAATCTTTCCCAGCATCAGGGTCTTTTCTAGTAAGGTGCTTGTGGTAGTTATAAACCAGAATAAACAACAGTCTCTTCCTTGAAGCGCTTACTGTCTAGTGATATAGGTAACAAACATATAATACAAGAGAAATATGACAAGGACCATGAAAAGAGGTACATAAAGTAGCTATGAGAATCCAGGGGGAAAGAAGATGGAATCACAACTGCTGTGATTAGAGGTGGACCCTGGAGTATAGGTAAGAATGAGAAAATTTTGTTAGCAGAGAAGTAAATACAGGCAAAAACGATCAACTGAGAGTTCCCAGGGATTATTAAGTCTGCTTTGGTTGTTAGGATATCTGTAGGAGATCAGGTCACAGATTAGGTTGGAACTATCCATCTGGGCCCTCATGACAGGGCGAGACTTTTGTGGAGAGTGGCTTCCTCCAGTGGGAAGGGGGAAAAAAAGTTTGAGGTACTAAAAATCGTGCTTAGAAAGAACTTCAGATGACACCGGAGAAACAGAAGGCAAAGGGACTCTGTGGAAAGCTCTTAGATAATCCAGGGGAGGAAGGGAAGGGCCTGAACAAAATCAGAGATTCATTGTGAACGTAGAATTGATAGCACATGGTCATTGATTTGATAAAAGCGATATGGAAAGGAGGAAAAATCAGAAGTGCCTCTGAGTTTTAAAGAACAGTATTAACAGTGATAGAAATAGTAAAGTGATGAATGAAAGCAGGCTGAAGACTCATTTTGAGAGTATCTCTGCTGAATCTCTTTCATTGATGTCCCTGTATCTGGTTGTGAGCACACTGAATTGCACAATGATTGCAAGCTGAGTGAAAAACAGATGAAGCTTTCATAATGACCAACATCATAAGTTGCTCTCTGGTCTCTTGGAACATGAGCCCACTTTACACATGATATTTATTTCAAAACATCATGTTCAGAAGGGAGTATTGTTGGCAACACTTGCATCAAATAGAAATTAGTACTTCTGATAATTACTTACTAGAATGTAGTCCACTGACAAACTCTGAAGTCTTGTTCATTGCAGCTCAGCCTATCAGGACTAGAACTCTGAGAGAATAATAGTGCCCTCAGTACATACCAATTTGATTTGTGTTTTCATCACAATCCCAAAGAAAGGCAATGCCTAAGAATGCTCAAACTACTGCACAATTTTACTCATCTCACATGCTAGCAAAGTAATGCTCAAAATTCTCCAAGCCAGGCTTCAACAGTAAATGAACCATGAACTTGCACATGTTCAAGCTGGATTTATAAAAGGCAGAGGATGGCCAACATCCTTTGGATCATTGAAAAGGCAAGAAAGTTCCAGAAAAACATCTACTTCTGTTTTATTGACTATGCCAAAGTCTTCTACTGTGTGGCTCACAACAAACTGTGGAAAATTCTTAGAGATGGGAATACCAGACCACCTGACCTATCTCTTGAGAAACCTGTATGCAGGTCAGGAAGCAACAATTAGAGCTGGACATGGAACAACAGACTGGTTCCAAATCGGGAAAGGAGTACATCAGAGCTGTATATTGCCATCGTGTTTATTTAACCTATATGCAGAGGGCATCATGAGAAAGGTTGGGTTGGAGGAAGCACAAGCTGGAATCAAGATTGCCGGGAGAAATATCAATAACCTCAGATATGCAGATGACACCACCCTTATGGCAGAAAGCAAAGAAGAACTAAAGAGCCTCTTGATGAAAGTGAAAGAGGAGAGTGAAAAAGTTGGCTGAAAGCTCAACATTCAGAAAACTAAGATCATGGCATCTGGTCCCATCACTTCACGGCAAATAGATGATGAAACAATGGAAACAGTGACAGACTTTATTTTGGGGATCTCCAAAATCACTGCAGATGGTGACTGCAGTGATGAAATTAAAAGATGCTTGCTCCTTGGAGAAAAAGTTATGACCAACCTAGACAGCATATTAAAAAGCAGAGCTATTACTTTGCCAACAAAGGTCCATCTAGTTAAAGCTATGGTTTTTCCAGTAGTCATGTATGGATGTGAAAGTTGGACTATAAAGAAAGCTGAGCACCAAAAAATTGATGCTTTTGAACTGTGGTGTTGGAGAAGACTCTTGGGAGTCCCTTGGACTGCAAGGAGATCCAACCAGTCCATCTTAAAGGAAATCCGTCCTGAATATTCATTGGAAGGACTGATGCTGAAGCTGAAGCTCCAATACTTTGGCCACCTGATGCGAAGAATTGATGCATTGGAAAAGATCGGGATGCTGGGAAAGATTGAAGGTGGAAGGAGAAGGGGATGACAGAGATGGTTGGATGGCATCACTGACTCAATAGACATGAGTTTGAGTAAACTCTGGGAGTTGGTGATGGACAGGGAAGCCTGGAGTGCTGCAGTCCATGGGGTCACAAAGAGTCAGATATGACTGAGCAACTGAAATGAACTGAACTGAACTGAACCCACATCCATAAAGGGGCAAATATACATACAGTTTTGGCATAAGATAAGATTTTATGATAAAATAATATCAAAGAATGGATGTATAAATTTTTTTATAGTTCCTATCAGGAATTCAGACACTGGACTATAGTCATCAATTATAATACTCAGAAGTATTCTAATTTTAACAATTATGAATAGCTCCAATTGCTTATGGTTCATTGGGTATTAGAAATTACACTAAGCACCAAACACACCATAAGCATTATCTCATTAATTATTTTAATATCACTGTAAGATAAGGATTAGAGAAGGCAATGGCAACCCACTCCAGTACTCTTGCCTGGAAAAATCCCATGGATGGAGGAGGAGCCTGGTGGGCTGCAGTCCATGGGGTCGCTAAGAGTCGGACACGACTGAGTGACTTCACTCTCACTTTTCACTTTTCTGCATTGGAGAAGGAAATGGGAAGCCACTCCAGTGTTCTTGCCTGGAGAATCCCAGGGACCGGGGAGCCTCGTGGGCTGCTGTCTACGGGGCGCACAGAGTCGGACACGACTGAAGTGTCTTAGCAGCAGCAAGATGAGGACATCTGTAGTAGTGTATCCATTTTACTAATAAGTGTGTGCGTGCTTAGTCACTCAGTCATGTCCAACTCTTTGCAACCACGTAGATTGTAGCCCATTAGGCTCCTCTGTCCACGGGGTTCTCCAGGCAAGAATACTGGAGCGGGCTGCCAATTCCTCCTACAGGGGAATCTTCCCAACCCAGGGATTGAACCCAGATCTCTGACACTGCAAGTGGATTCTTTACTGCTCTGCCACCTGGGAAGTCCATCAATTTTACAGATGGGAAAATTGAGATTCAGAGTTAAGGTAGCTGCTATAAGTCCCACTAATATGTGACATAACCAGATTTAAAACCCATGTTTTCCTGACTCCAAAGTCTGTACCCATAATACTATACTCCATCCATTTCTTTCAAGCTCTAGCTATATAAAGCAGGACTGGTTCTATACTCCAGACCTTAGTGAACAGCAACCATTGGTTAATCGTTTCCTAGAATGAGAAATGTCCTGAAACATAAATACAGCTCCAACAATTCCTCAGGGTAGCCGGAAGCTCAGCTTGAAAAGGCATTGCGGATACCTTTCTTCCGCTTGTAATTCTATTCTGTGAGCTGACACACAGCCATCATGCTGTCTTGTCAAGAGAAATAGATTATTTTTTCTCCCAATATTTGTGTTACTTCTTCATGTCATTTAACAGAGAAACCATGAAACCTGCATTTTCCTAGTTCTTCACATTAAAAATAATAACCATGATATCTTTTTCCTCAAATTAGATGTTCTTATTTTTTTCCTCCAGAAATCAAACTTAAAATTGCATTCCATTTTTCACAATTCCCCTCAATTTCTCCCAAGTCTTACAGTTAGTTCTCACAGACACTTTTGGAAACAAAACACTATTCAAGGAAATGAGCATTGGGAAATTATAACCTCTAAAACAAATATTTAAAAAGAGCATAAAACACATTTCTCCCTCAGAGCTTCTGAAGCTGTATCTTGGTGATAAATTGTGGAAGCCCCACTTTACTTCTGAGAGATTAATGTTACTTTTATTGAGCTGTGTAAAGTATAAAACTTTAAAATTATTGGATTATGGATAGTGTTTCTATAAAAACTTCAAAATATTGTAGGGATTCCCAGGTAGCTCAGAGGTAAAGAATCTACCTGCCAAAGCAGGAGACACTGGAGACGTGGGTTTGATCCCTGTGTCAAGAGTATTCCCAGGAGAAGGAAATGGCAGCCCACTCCAGTATTCTTGCCGGAAAATTCCATGGACAGAGGAGCCTGGTGGACTACATTCCATGGGGTCGCAAAGAGGCAGACAGACTGAACACACACAAGCATTGAAGGCCCCATATATTTTCATCTGTTACCCTGTTTGAGTACAGAATGGCCTGGAATAGACAAAGAAGGCCGGAAGGCCACTGTTCGAAAGTATCTATCACTCAACAGCAAATTTCCATCCATTTAAGATTGCTAAATGTTAATTATTCTGCAATACAAATAACAATGGTGAAAGTGAAAGTGAAGTCGCTCAGTCGTGTCCGACTCTTTGCGACCCATGGACTGTAGCCCACCAGGCTCCTCCGTCCATGGGATTCTCCAGGCAAGAATACTGGAGTGGGCTGCCATTTCCTTATCTCTGGACCAGACAGAAGCCCCCCAGGCTCCTCTGTCTATGAGGATCTTCCAGGCAAAAATCCTGGAGTGGGTTGCCATGGCCTCCTCCAGGGGATCTCCCCAGCCCAGGGGTCCAACCCTCACCTCTCGCATCTCCTACCTTGGCGGGCAGGTTCCTTACTACTAGCGACATCTCTGCTGTTGCTGTCCAGCCGCTCAGTCCTGTCCAACTCTTTGTGGCCCATGGACTGCAGCACGCCAGGCTCCCCGTCCTTCACCATCTCCAGGAGTTTGCTGCAACTCATGTCCATTGAAGTCAGTGATGCCATGCAACCATCTTGTCCTCTGTTGTCTTCTCCTCCCGCCTTCAATCTTTCCCAGCATCAGGGTCTTTTCTAATGAGTTGACACTTCGCATCGAGTGGCCAAAGTATCGGAGCTTCAGCTTCAGCATCAGTCCTTCCAATGAATATTCAGGATTGATTTCCTTTAGAATTGACTGGTTTGATCTCCTTGCAGTTCAAGGGACTCTCAAGAATCTTCTCTAACAAAACAGTTCAAAAGCATCAATTCTTCGGTGCTGTTTTCTTTATGGTCCAACTCTCACATCCATACATGACTAATGGAAAAGCTGTAGCTTTGACTAGACGCACCTTTTTCGGCAAAATAATGCTCTGCTTTTCAATATGCTGTCTAGGTTTGTCAGAGCTTTCCTTCCAAGAGCAGCCTTTAATTTCATGTTTGCAGTCATAATCTGCAGTGATTTTGAAGCCCAAGAAAATAAAGTCTGTCACTGTTTCCATTGTTTTCCCATCTATTTGCCATGAAGTAATGGGACTGGATGTCATGATCTTCGGTTTTTGAATATGAGTTTTCAGCCAGCTTTTTTACTCTCCTCTTTCACCTTCATCAAGAGGTCTTAGTTCCTCTTCTGTTTCTGCCATAAAGCTGGTGATATTTGCATATCAGAAGCTATTGATATTTCTCCTGGCAATCTTGATTCCAGCTTATACTTCCTACGGCCTAGCATATTGCATGATGTACTCTGCATGTAAGTTAAATAAGCAGGGTGAGAATTTACAGCCTTGATGTACTCCTTTCCCAATTTGGAACCAGTCTGTTGTTCCATGTCCAGTTCTAACTGTTGATCTGCATATAGGTTTCTTAGGAGGCCAAAGTAATATGGTATTCCCATCTCTCTAAGAGTTTTCCAAAGTGTGATGTGATCCACACTGTCAAAGGCTTTTGTGTAGTTAATGAAGCAGAACTAGATGTTTTTTCTGGAATTCTCTTCCTTTTTCTATGAGCCAATAGATGTTGGCAATTTGATATCTGGTTCCTCTGCCTTTTCTAAATCCAGCTTGAACATTTGGAAGTTCTCCATTCATGTATTGTTGAAGCCTGGCTTGGAGAATAGTGAGTATTACTTTGCTAACATGTGAAAGGCATGTGCCTGGCTTGGAGAATAGTGAGTATTACCTTGTTAACATGTGAAAGGCATGCACCTGTGCAGTAGTTTGAACATTCTTTGGCATTGCTCTTCTTTGGGACTGAAATGAAAACTGACCTTTTCCAGTCCTGTGGCCACTGCCCAGTTTTCCACATTTGCTGGCATACTGAGTGCAGCATTTTCACAGCATCATCTTTTAAGATTTAAAATAGCTCAACTGGAATTCCATCATCTCCACTAGCTTTGTTTGTAGTGATGCTTCCTAAGGCCCACTTGACTTTGCACTCAAAGATGTCTGGCTCTAGGTGAGTGATCACACCATTGTGATTATCTGAGGCATTAAGATCTGCTTTGTATAGTCCTTCTATGTATTCTTGCCACCTCTTCTCAATATCTTCTGCTTCTCAATATCTTCTGTTAGGTCCACACCATTTATGTCCTTTACTGTGTCCATCCTTGCATGAAATGTTCCCTTGGTATCTCTAATTTTCTTGAAGAGATCTCTAGTCTTTCCCATTCTATTGTTTTCCTCTATTTCTTTGCATTGTGCACTGAGGAAGGCTTTCTTATCTCTCCAAGCTCTTCTTTGTAACTCTGCATTCAAATGGGTTTATTTTTCCTTTTTTCCTTTGCCTTTCACTTCTCTTTTTTTCTCAGCTATTTGTAAAGCCTCCTCAGACAACCATTTTGCCTTTTAGCATTTCTTTTTCTTAAGGATGGTTTTGATCACCATCACCTGTACAGTGTTACAAACCTCCATCCATAGTTCTTCAGGCAATCTATCACATCTGATTCCTTGAATCTATTTGCCACTTCCACTGTATAATCATAAGGGATTTGATTTAGGTCATACTCAAATGACCTAGTGGTTTTCCCTACTTTCCACAATTTAAGTCTGAATTTGGCAATAAGGAGTTCATGATCTGAGCCACAGTCAGCTCCCGGTCTTGTTTTTGCTGACTGTATAGAGAGAGCTTCTTCTTCTTTGACTGCAAAGAATATAATCAGTCTGATATCAGTGTTGACCATCTGGTGACATCCATGTGTAAGTTGTCTCTTGTGTTGTTGGAAAATGGTGTTTGCTATGACCAGTGCATTCTCTTGGCAAAACTCTTGTTAGCCTTTGCCCTGGTTCATGTGTTACTCCAAGGCCAAGCCTGCCTGTCACTCCAGGTAGCTCTGGACTTGCTGTTTTTGCATTCCAGTCCTCTATGATGAAAGCACATCTTTCTTTGCTCTTAGTTCGAGAAGGTCTTATAGGTCTTCATAGAACCCTTTCCACTTCAGCTTCTTTGACATTAGTGGTTGGGGCATAGACTTGGATTACTGTGATATTGAATGGAAACAAACAGAGATCATTCTGGAAACAGTCAGAGATCATTCTGTTGTTTTTGAGATTTCACCCAAGTACTGCATTTCAGATGCTTTGTTGACTACAAGGGTTACTCCATTTCTTGTAAGGGATTTTTGCCCACAATAGTAGATATAATTGTCATTTGAATTAAATTCACCTATTCTACTCCATTTTAGTTCACTGATTCCTAAAATATCGATATTCACTCACCATCTCATGGTTGACCACTTCCAATTTACCTTGATTCATGCGCCTAACATTCCAGGTTCCTATGCAATATTGTTCTTTACAGCAGTGGACTTTTCTTCTATCACTAGACACATCCACAACTGGGTGGTGTTTTTACTTTGGCTCGGCTTCTTCTTTCCTTTTGTAGCTGTTTCTCCACTCTTATTCAGTAGCATATTGGGCACCTACCGACCTGGGGAGTTCATATTTCCGTGTCATATCTTTTTGCCTTTTCATACTGTTCTTGGCATTCTCAAGGCAAGAATACTAAAGTGGTTTGCCATTCCCTTCTTCAGTGGACCATGTTTTGTCAGAACTCTCCATCATGTCCCATCCATCTTGGGGGGCCCTATGCAGCGTGGCTCATAGTTTCACCGAGTTACACAAGGCTGTGATCCATGTGATCAGTTTGGTTAGTTTTCTGTGATTGTGGTTTTCATTCTTTCTGTGCTCTGATGGATGAGGAGAAGAGGCTTGTGGAAGCTTCCTGATGGGAGGGACTGGCTTAGGGGAAACCAGGGTCTTCTTGCTCTGGTGGGCACTGCCATGCTCAATAAATCTTTAATCCAATTTTCTGTTGATAGGTGGGACTGTGTTCCCTCCCTGTACTTTGGCCCCAGGCCAAACAATGATAGGGGTAATGGTGGTAATGGCAGCCTCCTTAAAAAGTACTTATGCCAGCTTGCACCACCTGGGAAGCCCTAATAATGATGAGAGACACCAGTGATCTGAAAGTCTGCTAGAAAGAAATCCTCTCCTGGATAAAAAAAGATCTGCCAATTTATTGATTGTTTCTTAGGCAGTTCCATTGCTATCAGAGAAGGAACGTTCAGGAGAGAGTGACCAGGAGCAGGGCTGAGGAGCCCCTAGAGGAAACAGTTAATGGTGTCTTTGTCTTAAGATGTGGATAGTGGGAAGATACCACAGAGATAAAGCCCTCAGGCTTACTGAAAGAAAGAACTCTCTGACAAGTTGAGTCACTTAATGATGAAAAAGGCTGATTTCTGATGGAGCAGACTGAACCAAAACTGTAAACACTTTTATCAAGCAGGGATGCAAATACTAGAATGATGCTGGTTGGGCATGTTATGTCTGTATGATTCACTAACATCCTAGGTTTCAGAGCAACAGATTGAGTTTAGACCCAGTAAATAGGAGGACTGTTTGTGAGCACTGTTTACTTGGAAGCAGGGAGATAAACAAGAGAAGATCTGGAGGAGCTGTTCAGGAACACAAGGCTCACAAAATGCTGTGACCTCCTCTTTCACCAGAAACAGAGCTCTCCAGGACACTGAGTACTGTTCTGGGTTATCACCAAGGGTTCCAACATATCTATAAAACAAGAAAATGGTGTTTTCCTATATGGGTCCTAATTTTTTTTTTTTTTTTTGCATGTAAGACCCAGCCAAGTTGTAACTAGGAATTTAAATTGATGCCCTTCAGGATTTTGTGAACTAATTCAAATATATCATTCAGTTGGTGGGGACTTAAAGTCAAGGAGGGAAATGCTTTGATTAGTTCCTTCTGTAACCAGGCCATCCTAAGGGAAATCAGTCCGGAATATTCATTGCAAGGACTGATGCTGAGGCTGAAGCTCCAATACTTTGGCCACCTGATTCGAAGAACTGACTTATTTGAAAAGACCCGGATGCTGGGAAAGATTGAAGGCGGGAGGAGAAGGGGACGACAGAGGATGAGATGATTGGATGGGCATCACTGACTCGATGGACATGAGTCTGAGTAAACTCTGGGAGTTGGTGATGGACAGGGAGGCCTGGCGTGCTGCAGTCCATGAGGTCACAAGAGTCGGACACAACTGAGCGACTGAACTGAACTGTATTACACTTTATCAGTAGATCTTTCTCTATCTTTAAGAAGCTCTCCCATCTTATTTTCCATCTTTTTCCTATTCATTAATTCCTCTAAATGCTAAAATAGTATATTATTTTGTATGGGGCTTCCCAGGTGGTGCAGTTGTAAAGAATCTGCCAGCCAATGCAAGAGATGCAGGAGACACAGGTTTGATTTCTGGGTTAGGAAGATCCCCTGGAGAAGGAAATGGCAACCCATTCCAGTATCCTTGCCTGGGAAATCCCATGGACAGAGGAGCCTGGCAGGCTACAGTCCAGGGGGTTGCAGAGTCGGACATGACTGAGCACACACACGCTGTAGAGAATCGGGAAAATGCAGAAGAGGAAAACTAACATTGAAATCACCAAAGGTTCCACCTCTCAGAGATTGGTGGAAGTGGTTTAGCGGCTAAGTCTTATCCGACTCTTGCAACCCCATGGACAGAGGAGCCTGGAAGCTAAAGTCCATGGGATTCTCCAGGCAAGAATACTGGAGTGGGTTGCCATTTCCTTCTCCAGGGGATCTTCCCAACCCCGGAATTGAAGCCATGTATCCTGCATTGTACACAGATTCTTTACCAACTAAGCCACAAGGGAAGCCCACTCAGAGATTATTCACTGTTTGTACTGTGACATATTGACTTACCTTTGTATGAAAATAAGTTTTGCAATACAAGCAATGTGCATAAGTTTTTTGCTTTCCACTGTTTGTTAAACTTAAAATAATGTTATAACCATTTCATCATGACCTAACCTATTCAAAGTACACACAGTTTTAAAGGCTAAAGTTCAGTTCTTTGGTCCAGTGTTCTGCTTCCAGATGGTTTCATACATTTACTTAAGACTAATATTATCTATACCTCCTAAAATATATTTGCCTTCAGTTCAGTTCAGTTCAGTCCCTTATTCGTATCCGACTCTTTGTGACCCCATGGACTGCAGAATGCCAGGCCTCACTGTCCATCACCAACTCCCAGAGTTTACTCAAACTCATGTCCATTGAGTCAGTGATGCCATCCAACCATCTCATCCTCTGTTTTCCCCTTCTCCTCCTGCCCTCAAACTTAACCAGCATCCGGGTCTTTTCAAATGAGTCAGTTTTTCACATCAAGTGGCCAAAGGATTGGAGTTTCAGCTTCAGCATCAGTCCTTGCAATAAATACTCAGGACTGATTTCCTTTAGGATGGACTAGTTGGATATCCTTGCAGTCCAAGGGACTCCCAAGAGTCTTCTCCAACACCACAGTTCAAAAGCATTAATTCTTCGGTGCTCAGCTTTCTTTATAGTCCACCCCTCACATCCTAACATGACTACTGGAAAAACCATAGCCTTGACTAGACGGACATCTGTTGGCAAAGTAATGTCTCTGCTTTTTAATATACTGTCTAGGTTGGTCATAACTTTTCCTCCCAGGAGTAAGCGTCTTTTAATTTCATGGTTGCAGTCACCATCTGCAGTGATTTTGGAGCACTAAAAAATAAAGTCCATCACTATTTCAACTGTTTCCCCATCTATTTGCCATGAAGTGATCGGACCAGATGTCACGATCTTAGGTTTTTGAATGTTGAACGTTAAGCCAACTTTTTCATTCTCCTCTTTCATCAAGAGGCTCTTTAGTCCTTCTTCGCTTTCTGCCATAAGGGTGGTATCATCTGCATGTCTGAGGTTATTGATATTTCTCCCAGCAATCTTGATTCCAGCTTGTGCTTCATCCAGCCCAACATTTCTCGTGATGCACTCTGAATATAAGTTAAATAAGAAGGGTTACAATATACAGCTTTGACATACTCCTTTCCTGATTTTGAACCAGTCTGTTGTTCCACGTCCAGTTCCACCTGTTGCTTCCTGACCTGTAAACAGATTTTGCAGGAGGTAGGTCAGGTGGTCTGGTGTTCCCATGTCTTTCAGAATTTTTAACAGTTTATTGTGATCCACACAGTCAAAGGCTTTGGCATAGTCAATAAAGCAGAAATAGATGTTCTTCTGGAACTCTCTTGCTTTTTCGATGATCCAGTGGATGTTGGCAATTTGATCTCTGGTTCCTCTGCCTTTTCTAAATCCAGCTTGAATATCTGCAAGTTCACAGTTCAAGTACTGTTGAAGCCTTCTTTGGAGATCTTAGTAGAGCATTCCAACTTTCTACCTGACTTCAGAATGTCTTCTTTAATAAATAAACTGATATCTTCTTGTCTCTACATCAGAGAATTAAGCGTCCTTAGAATTCTGACTTTTTAATCTTGAAAATTAAAAGTCTTTCATAACTGCTTCTTTCCTTAGACATGCTAGTTCTGTTACCAGAGTCAGCATGAGACAGTGGAGAGTGTTCATGGCATAGAGGCTGCCAGTTCTGTATTTGAATCCTGATCTGGCAACACAGGAGACCTGGGTTCAATTCTAGGTCAGGAAGATCCCCTGGAGGAGGGTGTGGCAACCCACTCCAGTATTCTTGCCTGGAGAATCCCATGGACAGAGGAGCCTGGTGGCTGCAGTTCAGGGGGTCACAAAGAGTCAGACACGACTGCGTGACCAAGCACAGCACATACATTTTATACATTTCTGTCATTCGTTCACTTTATATACCACCCAAACTTATCTTGGAAAAGATCACATATTTTTCTCAACTTCAGGTTCTTCTTATGTAAAATAGACTGGTTTTGTGAACTGGAACTTGTTTAATATTTCTTTATTACTTTAAACCAATGTGGATAAGTTAATAAGTCAATGTTTGTATTAATAAGTTTCCTTCCACTTATGTTTTGATAAAAGCTCCTATCTATTCTTACCTAGCTCTGTCATCATCCTGTTTTGGTTAGCTACACAATAAGTACCTTGAAAACTATAAGGCTGAACAGAGGAAACTTCTCTATGTAGTAATTATGTATAATCTTTATTCTAAAGGGAAATCAAAGGACTTTTAGGAAGGCAGAAGGACATCCAAATAATGTCCAAGATATCATTATAATTATCATAAAGCTACATCAGAGAATAACTGAGAGAAATACATTCATTCCATTAGAAGGTTAATTGAAGAGAGAAAGTTAAAAAAAAGTTACTCCCAGCTAAAGACTAGTATTTCTGTTGTAAATTGAAAAACTGTCCTGTAAATTAATTGGTAGCTGCTGCCACCAAGTGGTAGGAAAATACTTCTTCAAAGATAAGGATCCAATAGCCTTTAGCGGACATTATCACAATTTAGTAATTAACCATGGACCTGAATTTATTTCATCCCTTCCTATTGCATAATAACCACCCAGAACCTGATCTTCATTAGATGCTCATCTGTCTTTGATTTATATTACCACACTACCAAAGTATCTTTCTGTTCAAAGAGAAAACTGAAGGCTTATTTTGATGTCTGTCCCAGGAGCTTTCTCCAATACAGAAAGAAAAAAGAAATATAAATATAATGAATATTGAGAGAGTTGGGATAAAATCATGATGGGAAAATCCTACTGTAGTTCAGAAAGATGGATGCTTGAGCTTTGCCACTTACCAGATATATGATGTGAAAAAAATTGGTCATATGATCTGTTTTCTTAATTGACTGTGAGGATTTAATTACATGATATATGTGTAAAATGTTTAGCCTAGAGCCTGATATCCTCCAGTGCTCAATAAGTGATAACCAGTTCTTTTTATTACTATGACTGTTATAGTACATTATAATTGTATGACTATATATGACATTGATGGGCTTCCCTGGCAGTTCAGATGGTAAAGAATTTTCCTGCAATGCAGGAGTCCTGACTTTGACCCCTTGGTTGGGAAGATCCCCTGGAGAAGGGAATGGCAACCCATTCCAGTTATTGTTGCCTGGAAAATTCCATGGACAGAAAAGGTTGGGGGCGGGGGCTACAGTCCATGGGATCCCAAAGAGTCAGACACAACCGAGCAACTAAACAGCACCCTACACTGCATTGTAGTATGGTATTATCCTCTACTATCTCCTTTCCCTAACCCTGACTCAATATTTATTGTCATGACAGCTAGTGATAATATAATCCAACCCAGCCCTACCAAGTTTTCGGGTAAGAAGATAAAGGGTTTCCCAGATGGTACTAGTAGTAAAGAACTCTCCTGCCAATGCAGGAGATATAAGGGATGTGGGTTCGATCCCTGGGTCAGTTTGGAAGATCCCCTGGAGAGGGAAATGACAACCCACTCCAGCATCCTTACCTGGAAAATCCCATGGACGGGATTTTCCATGGACGGAGGTGCCTGGTGGGCTACACTCCACGGGATCGCAAAGAGTCCGACTTGACTGACTAACACTTTCAAAGAGAACAAGGGTGAAAACACAGGGATGGAGAAATATTCATTCAGCCTAGATCTGGTGGTTCGTCCTTCCTGCTGAGGTTCTATTTACATTTTTGGACAGATATTAATGGATAGGAGGTTTTATTAATGTTTAAGAAAGTGGCCTAAGATACAAAATCCCTATTTGATGCCAATTATAATTTTATACACTAGAAACCATAGTCATCTATTATTAAGCTTAAATAAAATGGTAAAAATAGCATGGCTGTTTTTCCAGTTACAGTAAATGGTTGTCTGGCATTCTATATTCAGTAACCTCCAATAATCAGTCAGTTTATACATGTATACATTGTCTTCAGTAATTTATGGTTATGACAATAAATAGGTCAAGGCCCCGAGGAGCCTAAAATGTCTTCTTTTTCCTTAAAGAAAGACAGCATGGTGTCACATGTTAGCTGCTGAACTCCATTCTTTAAACGTTGATCATCTAGTCATGCAGTGTATTTCTCTCACCTAAAATGTCACTGTGTTTCTTAGAATCCTACTTCAAACTGTTGTCAAAGCTGTACCCGCTAGTTTTCTGCAACCCAAGAGGTGGTCACACAGTCACTCCACCAAACATTTCTAGAGGGACCTCATTCATGTTAGGAGGAAGCCTAAGCTTACTCTGTGGACAGGTCTGTTCATTAGAAAATATTTCCTGGTAACACATGGAAATCTCCATCCATATAACTCATATCCATTATTCTTGCCTCTAGAATGGAAATCTAAAAACAATAGGCAACATTTTAGACTATGGTCATCTCCCGGAGAGGCTAAAGATCAGAATTTTGAATAGTACTAGCTTCACCGTATAAATATGCATATCCTACAGTAAGAAGGTACCTGTTCTGTGTAACTTACCTTTCAACAACCATGCAATGTCATGGATGGCGATGTTAATGGTCTCAGCAGTTTAAAAGAAATAAAAATTAAGATCCTCTGAGTTATCTGATTTTTAAAAACTCTGACTAGAATCAAATGAAATGCAGAAGAGTCATCATTTTTCCGAAATCAATTCACAGAGTAATCCAAAGGATGGTTTCAATCAGGAGCAGATGACCACAGAGGTGGCCTCTGGCCCTTTGTCCCCTAAGACTGGACCTGCTTTTGGAATCATCAGTATGGGGTCCTTCAAACAGGATGTGGGATGGAACCCAGCCTACATATTAAATGAGTTATGTACAAACAAGTGGGCCGTTTCCATGCATCTTATAATTTCTTTGCTAATTTTGCTCTTGTATCCCTTTGTTTTCTTTCTTTTTTTTTTTTTATCAAGTTCCTTTGAAAACATCAGCTTATTTTGGTTGTGTTGCGGGGATAAAATACAAAGGAATTTGTTTTGTGCTAGGGCTGGTTTACGACTGGGCTGGAGATACAGCTGGAAACCTCAAGCTAAGGATGATCATGCCTTTAGGGGAAAGAGAAGAAATTTCAAGGAGAAGGGTAAAGCTGAAGTGGTAGTCATATTTGTATAGCTGTCCTCCCTATCATGGAGATTTCTCTTTAAAAACTTTCCCCTGGGAACATTTTATGACTTGTCTACGAAAAAGAATCTTTTTTTTGACAAGGTGTTTCTAACATACTCGAAGCAAATGTGAAATGGGGTGGAGTGTACAACAAAAGATGATTTGGGTACCCCAATTTTCAGTTTTCATTGAACTTCTGCCACTGACTTCCTGTATAATTTTTTTGTTGTTGGCATCTTATTCCTCTATCCACAAAATGGAAATATTAAGGAGTTTTTTCAGCCTTCCCAGAAATACTGGGAGAGAGAACCCAAATAGTAAGTGTTGCAAACTTCTGAAAAAGTAAACTGTGGAAATTTGAGGATTTATACCAAAAGAATACTTAAGAAACTGTTTCCATTTGGGGTTCTCTAACAGGAATCAAAATAAAGAGACTGGATGATGAGGGTAAAGGTTCATCTGCTTGGAAACTGTCTTCCAGTAAGCCTCGGTCTTTGAGCTGAAGGCTGTTGATGGGCAGTGCAGCATTTAGTATCTTCTCCAAAGCCTATAACCCATTTTTTTTAGTGCTCCAAAATTATTTCTTTTGCCACATTATTATTTCTTCCTGTAATCTTTGTGGCGTTTTCAGTAAAAGCATACCTTAACTCCAGGAAATAGCACATCTATCAGGCTTAGCTTTTCTGCTACTTGAAGAGCCATTACCTGGTTGTCTGGCTATATTGAGAGTTTGGGTTATATTTTCATTCACAGTGGTATCAGAATACCACAAAGACATTTAAGTGTCCCTGCCACTGCTGGCATAATAA
This sequence comes from Oreotragus oreotragus, assembly GCA_006410675.1. Lineage (NCBI taxonomy): Eukaryota > Metazoa > Chordata > Mammalia > Artiodactyla > Bovidae > Oreotragus > Oreotragus oreotragus. The sequence goes on from SJYX01018349.1 coordinate 54,640, forward strand.
ACTTGCTGAGTAATAAAGAAATGAATCAGTGGATGACTTGAATTAAAATAATTCAAAATTATTTTATGATGGTCTTCTTTATCCAGAGAAAGCTGAAAGCCTTCCCATTTATAGCATAAATCAATGAAGCTCAGAAACCACAATTCAGAACTATTCAGAAACCATTCAGAAACTCGGCATCTTCCCTGAGTTTTCTATTCGCTTAAGTTAATAAATCTTCTCTACCATATTACACTTCAATTACAATGATTCCTTCCAAATTGTGGTCTTCAAAAACCTCACTCTCCAGATTCATTTCCCAAAATCCCTGAACAACCCGATTCATGTTCTTATGTGATCTTGTACTTCAAATTTTTTAGGCAATGAAAAATGTATAATTTTATCAATTTTATAAGTTTCCCAATGACCTCTTTTGAGAATTGCTGTACAATTGATGTACAAGTCTCCCTATTAACCTTGTCAAAGTTTTAGGGCTCTCCAGGAATCAAACTGAACCAGGTATAGGAAAGATGTAATGCATGATTGCCATCATTTAAAACCTGTTTGAAGTTAACTAAATAGGTGTGTGGAGAGAAGGGACACTTTGCCTTCTGAACTCATTAATAGCAACTTATTGATAGTGCTCTGTAATGTATTAGTTACCCGTGGTTTATGGAAACACCTTATTTTAGTTCACTCTTTCCAGGCTTGCAAAGTTCATAGTCCTTTTATGTATACTGAAACATTCTGGCATAAATATATTGAGAAAGAAAATTGCAATTTCCTACTTGATCCAAAATATTCATTACGAGAACTGTGGCAAACAGAATGCCTGGCTAAGTAATATAAGCTATAATATTGAACCACAGAGTGGAATAACATTCTCTGTGTTTATTGCACAAGATTAATCAACTGCTCCAGACTCTCTTAAAAGAGAGAGGGAAACGGACAAACAGGTCAACAGAGGAAGTTGAGCAAGAAAAACTTCCCTTTTGTGAATGCCCTGTAGAGAAGCAATTCCCTCATTTCTTTGAGGCTTTCTGTGGAATACTGATAGCCCCACCTTCGCTTCAGTCTAAGTGCTCTGATCACTAGAAATGATTCACCTTTAAGGGCAACACAGGGGGGACTTAAAAGATCTTACAAGCCCAAATATACCCCCATTTCTTGATGGGAAAAATGAATCTTGCAAAGATAAGCCACTTCAAGCTTTTCATGCAAAGGTATAAAGTATCTAGAGTAGGCTCTAGAGAAAGCAGCATCACCTTCCTCTCCCAGTGGCTGATGATATGTGTGGACAAGACACTCTTACCTCTGCTAGAATTCTTCTGTCAACTGGCCTAACACCTGGGGATGGAGAGAAAAGTGTTCTCTACGAGGGTTTAAACCCTTCAGGAAAGAGAAGCAGCTTGCTCTACCTTATAGGCCTAGAGAGTCTTCAGAGTCTGCTATTAGACATCCACTCCCGTTCCCCTCACGGCTGTTACTCCTGTGCTAAGTTCCACAGCTGGCCAGTTCCTGGTCGGGTCTGCTCATCCAAGCCAGACTAGAGAGTTAAACCATTCCTTTGATTTTACAGCTAAGATTCTCAAATTATAGGAAAGGTTAACAGTTACCTTGGAATTTACCCAAGATACAGATTTTTTAAATCCTATACCACCAAAATTTAATTCAAGAGGGGCTCATGACTGCATTTATAACAAGTATATCCATGTCATTATGATAGAAATGGTTTATGGTTCTCATTCCTGGGGAAATTCTTGCCAGTGTTTTGTAACTCAGGTGATTTGTGCTAAAGGGTGTCCAGTTGTTAAGACAGTCAAAAGCATATTCCCAAAGACTGTCCTTGGGGAAGAAAAAGGGTGTGATGTGAGCAGCTTTATGTAGTGCCTGAATCAATGTAAGCCAAACCAATACAGTACTGTAAAGTAAAATAAAGTTAAAAAACAAAACAAAAAAAAACAAAAACAAAAAAAAACAAAGTGTTAGGAGAAACCTTGTTACTCAAGCTAGATAGATACATTTTCAGATGGGACTTTTATGTGAAACATATGTCTCTAACTGGGGAGTGCTCCCTTTACCCTGAGTGAGATCTTAACAAAGAATTTTAAGAAGAGTACATAAAGTCAAGATTATTTCAAATATGATAAGCCCTAAGGTTTGATGAAGCTGATTTTCTGCCTGCCATTGTACTCTTTTTCCCCAAAAGGAACACAGAAAGATAGTCTTGATAATTACATACCTTCAGTCATAGGCATTTCCGGATGGCCTATTGCTTATAATCAGAAAGTGAGATACTCTTCTTGCTTTCAAAGAGTCTCTGCTTTCACACATGCTTGGCTTGCCTGGTATAGTACCTGATGGCTTAGCCACAGAATAACAGAGCAATTGACCTGATGATGGTTTAAAAAATTGTGTTCTTATTATTTGATGTCCTGAAGCTTTCTGTGATGACCTTTGATTGTTTTTCATTATTTGATCTTGACTGACTGAGAAGTGTCTATACTTCTTCTAGGAACAAATTTCTGAATGGGATTGAGATAGAGTGCATTAAGATTAAAGGATAGTTAAAGGGGCGATTTAAATAGCTCAACTGGAATTTCATCACCTCCACTAGCTTTGTTCCTGGTGATGATTTCTAAGGGCCGCTTGACTTCCCATTCTAGGATGTCTGGCTCTAGGTGAGTGATCACACCATCGTGATTATCTTGGTTGTGAACATCTTTTTTGTACAATTCTTCTGTGTATTCTTTCCACCTCTTCTTAATATCCTGCTTCTGTGAAAGTGCTGCACTCAATATGCCAGCAAATTTGGAAAATTCAACAGTGGCCACAGGACTGGAAAAGGTCAGTTTTCATTCCAATCCCAAAGAAAGGCAATGCCAAAGAATGCTCAAACTACCGCACAACTGCACTCATCTCACATGCTAGTAAAGTAACACTCAAAATTCTCCAAGCCAGGCTTCAGCAATGCGTGAACCGTGAACTTCCAGATGTTCAAGTTGGTTTTAGAAAACGCAGAGGAGGTGAAGTCGCTCAGTCGTGTCCAACTCTTTGCGACCCCATAGATTGTAGCCTACCAGGCTCCTCTGTCCATGGGATTTTCCAGGCAAGAGTACTGGAGTGGGTTGCCATTTCCTTCTCCAGATGATCTTCCCAACCCAGGGATTGAACCCGGGTCTCCCAGAGGTCAAATTGCCAACATCTGCTGGATCATCAAAAAAGCAAGAGAGTTCCAGAAAAACATCTATTTCTGCATTATTGACTATGCCAAAGCCTTTGACTGTGTGGATCACTATAAACTATGGAAAATTCTGAAAGAGCTAGAAATACCAGAACCCCGACCTGCCTCTTGAGAAACCTGTATGCAGGTCAGGAAGCAACAGTTAGAACTGGACATGGAACAACAGACTGGTTCCAAATAGGAAAAGGAGTACGTCAAGGCTGTATATTGTCTCCCTGCTTATTTAACTTATATGCAGAGTATATCATGAGAAATGCTGGGCTGGAAGAAGCACAAGCTGGAATCAAGACTGGCAGGAAAAATATCAATAACCTCAGATATGCAGATGACACACACCATCCTTATGGCAAAAAGTGAAGAGGAACTAAAAAGCCTCTTGATGAAAGTGAAAGAGGAGAGTGAAAAAGTTGGCTTAAAGGTCAACATTCAGAAAACTAAGATCATGGCATCTAGTCACATCACTTCATGGGAAATAGATGGGGAAACAGTGGAAACAGTGTCAGACTTTATTTTGGGGGCTCCAAAATCACTGAAGATGGTGATTGTAACCATGAAATTAAAAGACACTTAGTCCTTGGAAGGAAAGTTATGACCAATCTAGATAGCATATTAAAAAGCAGAGATATTACTTTGCCAACAAAAGTCCGTCTAGTCAAGGCTATGGTTTTTCCAGTAGTCATGTATGGTTGTGAGAGCTGGACTGTGAAGAAAGCTGAGCACCGAAGAATTGATGCTTTTGAACTGTGGTGTTGGAGAAGACTCCTGAGAGAGTCCCTTGACTGAAAGGAGATCCAACCAGTTTATCCTAAAGGAGATCAGTCCTGGGTGTTCATTGGAAGGACTAATGCTGAAGCTAAAACTCAAATACTTTGGCCACCTCATGCGAAGAGTTGACTCATTGGAAGACTCTGATGCTGGGAGGGATTGGGGGCAGGAGGAGAAGGGGACAACAGAGGATGAGATGGCTGGATGGCATCACCGACTCAATGCACATGAGTTTGGGTGAACTTCCAGAGTTGGTCATGGACAGGGAGGACTGGCGTGCTGCTATTCATGGGGTCTCAAAGTGTCAGACATGACTGAGTGATTGAACTGAACTGAAAGTTGAGATTAGACCATCATCACTCAGAATAGTTTACTATTGATCAGACCAGAGGATATGGATAATAGCATTCACATGAAAGTACTGAGGCACTGTCCAGATTCTAAATTCACCAAAGGGGAAAAAACTATTCTGGGTCTATACTGAAGCCAAGCTTGGTGTTCTGAGAGAAAATGAATTGACAGCTAGGATATACACTCACTGGTAACTTTCCTAAATCTATTTCTCTCTTACAGAACCAAAAATACAAATTCATGTAATGTTATACATAAATTATTATGCAAGTAAAAATTAATCAAACATTTTTAAAGAACACAACGTTTTTTCATTCCAGAAGCACCTTATCATCTTTAAAAAGAATCTTCTGGTAATTATCACTCAGTTCCAAGGTATTTTGTTTTTTAGTTTCTTATTTTTATTTTTGTAGAAAGGTCTACTTATACTGACATCTCCAGACCATCTGAGGCTTGATAAGGAAATTTTTGAAACCCACAAAGCTAAGTTGTGACATTAAAAGGTCCACACATCTAAATTATTTTTTTAGAGAATTAACCTAATCTGATCAGACATGAGTATTTTGAAATAAATTTAATTGGAAACAAATTATAAATTTAACTGGAATTTATTCAGTAAAAAACTAATTGCACCCAGTTATACATCTTGCAGTTGTTGATGTTCTGTTGCTCAGTTGTGCTTGACTCTTTGCAACCCCATGGACTACAGCCAGGCATCCCTGTCTTTCACCATCTCCTGGAGCTTCTTCAAATTCATGTCCATTGACTTGGTGATGCCATCTAACCATCTCATCCTCTGTCATCCCCTTCTCCTCTTACCTTCAGTCTTTCCCAGCATCAGGGTCTTTTCTAATTAGTCAGTTCTTCGCATCAAATAGCCAAAGTATTGGAGTTTCAGCTTCAGCATCAGTCCTTCCAATGAATATTCAGGACTGATATCCTTTAGGATGGACTGCTTTAATCTCCTTGCAGTTGAAGGGACTCTTCAAGAGTCTTCTCCAACACCATAGTTCAAAAGCATCAATTCTTCAGTGCTCAGTTTTCTTTATGGTCCAACTTCCACATCCATACATGACTACTGGAGAAACCATAACTTTGATGAGACAGATGACTGTCACCAAAGTAATGTCTGCATTTAAGTACACTGTCTAGATTTGTCATAGCTTTTCTTCCAAGGAGCAAGCATATTTTAATTTCATGGCTTCAGTATCCATCTGCAGTGATTTTGCAGCCCAAGGAAATAAAGTTTATCACTATTTCCATTTTATCCCCATCTATATGCCGTGAAGTGATGGGACAAGATGCCACATTGTGCGTATTTTGAATGATGAGTTTTAAACCAGCTTTTTCACTCTCCTCTTTCACCTTCATCAAGAGGTCTTAGTTCTTCTTCACTTTCTGCCATAAGGCTGGTGTCATCTGCATATCTGAGGTTATTGATGTTTCTCCCAGCAATCTTGATTTCAGCTTGTGCTTCATCCAGCCCAGCATTTTGCATGAGGTATTCTGCATATAAGTTAAATAAGTAGGGTGACAGTATACAGCTTGGCATGCTCCTTTCCCAATTTGGAATCAGTCTGTTGTTCCATGTCCAGTTCTAACTGTTGCTTCTTGACCTGCATACAGATTTCACAGTAGGCAGGTAAGGTAATCTGGTATCCCCATCTCTGTAAGAATTTTCCACAGTTTGTTGTGATCCACACAGTCAAAGGCTTTTGTGTAGTCAGTGAACAGAAGTAGATGTTTTTCTGGAATTCTCTTGTTTTTTCAATGATCCAAAGGATACTGGCAATTTCATCTCTGGTTCCTCTGCCTTTTCTAAATCCAGCTTGAACATCTAGAAATTCTCAGTTCATGTACAGTTGAAGCCTGGCCTGGAGATATTGAGCATTACTTTGCTAGCATGTAAAATGAGTGCAACTGTGTGGTAGTTTGAACATTGGTTGGCATTGCCCTTCTTTGGGACGGGAATGAAAACTGACCTTTTCCAGTCTTGTGGCCACTGCCCAGTTTTCCACACTTGGTGGCATATGGAGTGCAACACTTTAACAGCATCAGCTTTTAGGATTTAAAATAGCTCAACTAGAATTCCATCACCCCTACTAGCTTTGTTAATAGTGATTCTTCACAGGGCCTACGCTACATAAGGCCCTTGACTTCACACTCCGAGATGTCAGGGTCTTGGTTGAGTAATCACACTATCATGGTTGTCTGGGTCATCAAGATCTTTTTTTGTATAGTTCTTCTGCGTATTCTTGCCACCTCTTCTTAGTATCTTCTGCTTCTATTAGGTCCATACCATTTCTGTCCTTTACTGTGTTCATCCTTGCATGAAATGTTCCCTTGGTATTTCTAATTTTCTTGAAGAGATATCTAGTCTCTCCTATTGTATTATTTTCCTTTATTTTTATGCATTGTTCACTTAGGAAGGCTTTCTTATCTCTCCTAGCTCTTCTTTGGAGCTCTGTATTCAAATGGGTATATCTTTCCTTTTCTCCTTTGCCTTTAGTTTCTCTCCTTTTCTCAGCTATTTTAAGGCCTCTCAGACAACCATTTTGTCTTTTTGCATTTGTTTTTCCTAGGGACAGATTTGATCACTGCCTCCTGTACAGTGTCAAGAACTTCCATCCATAGTTTTCACGTACTCTGTCTCAGATCTAATCCCTTGAGTCCATTTTCACTTCCACTATATAATCATAAAGGATTTGATTAAGATCATACAAAAAGGCCTAATGGTTTTCTGTATGTTCTTCAATTTAAGCCTGAATTTTGCAATAAGGAGTTCATGATCCGAGCGACAGTCAGCTCCTGGTCTTGTTTTTGCTGACTGTATAGAGTTTCTCCATCTTCAGCTGCAAATATAATCAATCTGACTTCAGTATTGACCATCCGGTGATGTCCATGTATAGAGTAGTCTCTTGTGTTATCAGAAGAGGGTGTTTGCTATGACCAGTATGTACTATTGGCAAAACCGCTAGCTTTTGCCCTTCTTCATTTTGTACACCAAAGCCAAACTTGCCTGTTACTCCAGATATCTTTTGATTTGCTACTTTTGCATTCCAGTCCCCTGTGAAGAAAAGGACATCTTTTTTTGGTGTTAGTTCTAGAAGGTCTTATAGGTCTTCATAGAACTGTTCAAATTCTTAGGCATTAGTGGTTGAGGCATTGACTTGGATTACTGTGATACCGAATGGTTAGCCTTGGAACCGAGATCATTGTCATTTTTGAGATTGCACCCAAGTACTGCATTTTGGACTTTTTTCTTGACTATGTCAGCTAATTCATTTTTCCCAAGGGAGAAATGTACTACCCACACAGTAGTAGATATATAGATCATCTGAATTAAATTCACCCATTCCAGTCCATTTTAGTTCAGTGATTCCTAAATTGTGATGCTCACTCTTGCCATCTCCTGTTTGAGGACTGCCTGTTTATCCTGATTCATGGACCTAACATTCCAATTTCCTATGCAGTATTCTTTACAGCATCAGACTTTACTTTCATCACCACATACATCCACAACTGGGTGGTGTTTCCACTTTGGCTCAGCCTCTTCATTCCTTCTGGAGTTATTTCTCTGCTTTTCTCCAGTAGCATATTGGACACCTACCGACGTGGGGAGTTCATCTTTCAGTTTCATATCTTTTTGCCTTTTCATACTTTTTATAGAGTTCTACACCTTGGAATTGGCTAATTTTTGCCCCTCCTCAGCATATATCCATACTAATTTATTCATTCAGTTTGAAATTCCATTATGTCATCTAGAAACTTTATTTCAATAGCACTGCGTTGTCTGAGGAGCTGGCAAAGTCAAATATAAAAATAGATGATCCTGGGTTGAGAAGATCCCCTGGAGGAGGGGATGGCAACCCACTCTAGTATTTTTTTTTTTTTTTTTGCTTCCCTGGTGGCTCAGCTGGTAAAGAATCTACCTGCAATGCGGGAGACCTGGGTTCAATCTCTGGGTTGGGAAGATCCCCTGGAGAAGGGAAAGGCTACTCACTCCAGTATTGTGGCCTGGAGGATTCCATGGACTGTAGAGACCATTGGGTTGCAAAGAGTCAGGTACAACTGAGCGACTTTCACTCACTCACCCTAAGAGTACCCATAATGGCAAATGAAATAATACATCCAATTCCATTTTTATAGTAATATGAGGTTCAAAGCTGTTTTTCTGCTCTGTTATTTCTTTTCTTCATTGACTTGCCCATTACGGAGCAAAATTCCCTTTTTCAATCCACTATATTTCTGGAGGATTAAGAGATATCAAAATGCTTTTCAAAATACAAATCTTATTTCATCTACTATTATGATTAAGTAGAACTACAAAACCTTTCCCTAAAGAAATATGAGATATGGTAGTCATTGAGGGTGAAGCTGTATTTACTTTAATACACAGTGGTTTGATTCATCATATTTAACTGAGAATAAAACCACATCCAGCCTTCAATCACAGTTCTCCATGATAGGTTTCATTTATTTCAAAAGGACTGAACTCAATCCTTGTAAACTGCTCTGTGGCATTTCTGGATCTGTGCCTGAAAGCTCTGACTGTAGCAGGTTCCAAACTCAGTTCAACATGCAAAAGCATCCTTGTGTAAAAGCAGACAAGATGACGGTCTTAGTGTTGTGACTGAAGAGATACTAGCACAGCTCCCTGACTTCAGAATATGTGCTGCCATCCTCCTTTCCGAAGATCCCCTGGAGAAGGAAATGGAAACCCACTCTAGTATTCTTGCCTGGAGAATCCCATGGATGGAGGAGCCTGGTAGGCTACAGTCCACGGGGCCGCAAATAGTCGGACATGACCGAGCGACTTCACCTTCATCCTCCTTTCCAGTATACGTTCTGAAAGCACCTAGACTGGGGAGTTTTTTATTTTTTTTCATCCAATACTCATAAGAAGCCTGGAACTTTGGGTCATTCCAACTGAATTTAATCAATTCTCTACTAACAGTTGAGATTGCTACTCTTGTATCATTACTAACACTGCTAGAATAAATAATTTGACACATAGACTGTTTTGCACACTTGCAGCTATAACAGTTGGATAAATTCTTAAATGCAGGTTATGGGGCAAATTATATATATATATATGCATGTATATATGTGTGTGTATGTGTATACTACATGCAAGTGTATATATATGTGTGAGTGTGTGTTATATTGGAGAAGGGCATGTCAACCCACTCCAGTATACTTGCCTAGAGAACCCCATGAACAGAAGAGCCTGGCAGACTACAGTCCATAGGGTTCACATAGAGTAGGACATGACTGAAGCAACTTAACTTGCCCTAATGCAAGTGTTTTATATGCATGTCTATATGTGTACATGTATATATGTGTGCTTAGTCACTCAGTCATGTCTGATTCTTTGTGACTCCATGGACTATAACCCGCCAAGCTCCTCTGTCCATGGGGATTCTCCTGGCAAGAATATTGGAGCGGGTTGCCATGCCCTCCTCCAGGGGATCTTTCCAACCCAGGGATCAAACTCAGGTATCCCACATTGCAGGTGGATTCTTTACTGTCTGAGCTACCAGGGAAGACCAAGAATACTGGAGTGGGTAGCCTATCCCTTCTTCATGGGATCTTCCCAACCCAGGAATTGAACCAGGGCTCTCCTGGTGGATTTTTTACCAGCTGTACTACCAGGGAAGCCCTGGTAAGTATGTATGTATGTATGTATGTATGTGTGTGTGTGTGTGTGTGTGTGTGTGTGTGTGAATATGTGTATGCATATATATGAAATTTTAATATCTTTGCTAAGTGTGTGTGTGTGTGTGTGAATATGTGTATGCATATATATGCAATTTTAATATCTTTGCTAAATTCTTCTTAGTGGAGGCTATATCAATTTATACTAACAGTCAGCTCCTGGTCTTGTTTTTGCTGACTGTATAGAGTTTCTCCATCTTCAGCTGCAAATATAATCAATCTGACTTCAGTATTGACCATCCGGTGATGTCCATGTATAGAGTAGTCTCTTGTGTTATCAGAAGAGGGTGTTTGCTATGACCAGTATGTACTATTGGCAAAACCGCTAGCTTTTGCCCTTCTTCATTTTGTACACCAAAGCCAAACTTGCCTGTTACTCCAGATATCTTTTGATTTGCTACTTTTGCATTCCAGTCCCCTGTGAAGAAAAGGACATCGTTTTTTGGTGTTAGTTCTAGAAGGTCTTATAGGTCTTCATAGAACTGTTCAAATTCTTAGGCATTAGTGGTTGAGGCATTGACTTGGATTACTGTGATACCGAATGGTTAGCCTTGGAACCAAGATCATTGTCATTTTTGAGATTGCACCCAAGTACTGCATTTTGGACTTTTTTCTTGACTATGTCAGCTAATTCATTTTTCCCAAGGGAGAAATGTACTACCCACACAGTAGTAGATATATAGATCATCTGAATTAAATTCACCCATTCCAGTCCATTTTAGTTCAGTGATTCCTAAATTGTGATGCTCACTCTTGCCATCTCCTGTTTGAGGACTGCCTGTTTATCCTGATTCATGGACCTAACATTCCAATTTCCTATGCAGTATTCTTTACAGCATCAGACTTTACTTTCATCACCACATACATCCACAACTGGGTGGTGTTTCCACTTTGGCTCAGCCTCTTCATTCCTTCTGGAGTTATTTCTCTGCTTTTCTCCAGTAGCATATTGGACACCTACCGACGTGGGGAGTTCATCTTTCAGTTTCATATCTTTTTGCCTTTTCATACTTTTTATAGAGTTCTACACCTTGGAATTGGCTAATTTTTGCCCCTCCTCAGCATATATCCATACTAATTTATTCATTCAGTTTGAAATTCCATTATGTCATCTAGAAACTTTATTTCAATAGCACTGCGTTGTCTGAGGAGCTGGCAAAGTCAAATATAAAAATAGATGATCCTGGGTTGAGAAGATCCCCTGGAGGAGGGGATGGCAACCCACTCTAGTATTTTTTTTTTTTTTTTTGCTTCCCTGGTGGCTCAGCTGGTAAAGAATCTACCTGCAATGCGGGAGACCTGGGTTCAATCTCTGGGTTGGGAAGATCCCCTGGAGAAGGGAAAGGCTACTCACTCCAGTATTGTGGCCTGGAGGATTCCATGGACTGTAGAGACCATTGGGTTGCAAAGAGTCAGGTACAACTGAGCGACTTTCACTCACTCACCCTAAGAGTACCCATAATGGCAAATGAAATAATACATCCAATTCCATTTTTATAGTAATATGAGGTTCAAAGCTGTTTTTCTGCTCTGTTATTTCTTTTCTTCATTGACTTGCCCATTACGGAGCAAAATTCCCTTTTTCAATCCACTATATTTCTGGAGGATTAAGAGATATCAAAATGCTTTTCAAAATACAAATCTTATTTCATCTACTATTATGATTAAGTAGAACTACAAAACCTTTCCCTAAAGAAATATGAGATATGGTAGTCATTGAGGGTGAAGCTGTATTTACTTTAATACACAGTGGTTTGATTCATCATATTTAACTGAGAATAAAACCACATCCAGCCTTCAATCACAGTTCTCCATGATAGGTTTCATTTATTTCAAAAGGACTAAACTCAATCCTTGTAAACTGCTCTGTGGCATTTCTGGATCTGTGCCTGAAAGCTCTGACTGTAGCAGGTTCCAAACTCAGTTCAACATGCAAAAGCATCCTTGTGTAAAAGCAGACAAGATGACGGCCTTAGTGTTGTGACTGAAGAGATACTAGCACAGCTCCCTGACTTCAGAATATGTGCTGCCATCCTCCTTTCCGAAGATCCCCTGGAGAAGGAAATGGAAACCCACTCTAGTATTCTTGCCTGGAGAATCCCATGGATGGAGGAGCCTGGTAGGCTACAGTCCACGGGGCCGCAAATAGTCGGACATGACCGAGCGACTTCACCTTCATCCTCCTTTCCAGTATACGTTCTGAAAGCACCTAGACTGGGGAGTTTTTTATTTTTTTTCATCCAATACTCATAAGAAGCCTGGAACTTTGGGTCATTCCAACTGAATTTAATCAATTCTCTACTAACAGTTGAGATTGCTACTCTTGTATCATTACTAACACTGCTAGAATAAATAATTTGACACATAGACTGTTTTGCACACTTGCAGCTATAACAGTTGGATAAATTCTTAAATGCAGGTTATGGGGCAAATTATATATATATATATGCATGTATATATGTGTGTGTATGTGTATACTACATGCAAGTGTATATATATGTGTGAGTGTGTGTTATATTGGAGAAGGGCATGTCAACCCACTCCAGTATACTTGCCTAGAGAACCCCATGAACAGAAGAGCCTGGCAGACTACAGTCCATAGGGTTCACATAGAGTAGGACATGACTGAAGCAACTTAACTTGCCCTAATGCAAGTGTTTTATATGCATGTCTATATGTGTACATGTATATATGTGTGCTTAGTCACTCAGTCATGTCTGATTCTTTGTGACTCCATGGACTATAACCCGCCAAGCTCCTCTGTCCATGGGGATTCTCCTGGCAAGAATATTGGAGCGGGTTGCCATGCCCTCCTCCAGGGGATCTTTCCAACCCAGGGATCAAACTCAGGTATCCCACATTGCAGGTGGATTCTTTACTGTCTGAGCTACCAGGGAAGACCAAGAATACTGGAGTGGGTAGCCTATCCCTTCTTCATGGGATCTTCCCAACCCAGGAATTGAACCAGGGCTCTCCTGGTGGATTTTTTACCAGCTGTACTACCAGGGAAGCCCTGGTAAGTATGTATGTATGTATGTATGTATGTGTGTGTGTGTGTGTGTGTGTGTGTGTGTGTGAATATGTGTATGCATATATATGAAATTTTAATATCTTTGCTAAGTGTGTGTGTGTGTGTGTGAATATGTGTATGCATATATATGCAATTTTAATATCTTTGCTAAATTCTTCTTAGTGGAGGCTATATCAATTTATACTTCCACAAGCAATATATGACAATTTGGTTCCCCATATCCTTGCCACAGTTATCAAGTTTTAGGATTCCTGCCAATCTGATAGATGAAAAAAATGTATCTGACTTCATTTGAAATTATATTTGTCTCACTATCGATGAAGTTGAGCATTTTCAAGTTTAGCCGTCATTTGTATTTCAGGGAAGTATCTGTTCATATCCTTTGCCTATTTTTCTGTCAGATTGCTAGCCTTTTCCTTGCCGATTTCCAGGAGTTTGTTTTATTTTAGGGAGATTAGTCTTTTGTTTATAAATTGCAAATATTTTCTCATTTGTCATTTTGAGCTTGTTCATGACGATTTTCTGCCATGCAGCAATTTTTTTGCTTATTTTCTTGCTTTAATTTTTGAACAAATCAGTCTTTCATTTCATGGACTTTAATCATAATTAAAAGATCTTTGTAACTTCAAAATAATAAAAGAATTATACTTTCTTCTACTACTTTTTTATGATTTTGTTTTAAATTTAAGTACATTAGGCTGTTAGTTTAATTTAAGTACATTAGGCATGTTGCAGTCCATGGGGTCACAAAGAGTCGAACATGACTGAGTGACTGAACTGAACTGACATTAGGCAATTACCCTGTTATGTGGTATAAAGTATATATCTAGTTTCATTTATTTTTCCAGATGGATACACAGATGTCTGTTTCTCATAAATGGTTCAGTTCAGTTCAGTTCAGTCGCTCAGTCGTGTCCAACTCTTTGTGACCCCATGAATCGATACCATTTTATTACATAGTATATCTCATATACATTCTGTCTCTTAGCTTTATAATTCTACTGTTCAATTTTTCTACTCATGTGTCAGTGTCATTCTGTATTAATTATTGAGGTTTTATAATATGTTTTGATATTTGATGTTAACATGTGCCCTCATTTCTCATCTGTGCCAGAGTTTTACTGACAAAATTTAGGTATTTATTCTTTTACATTAATTTTAACATCATGTTTCCAATTAAAAATGGATATTTTTGTTATTTTTATTGAATTATGTTATTTACAAATTATATTATAAAGCATAAGCATAACTTTTATGTTAAAACTTTTTATCCAAGATCATGTATTTTTCCATTTATAAAAATATTCTATTATCTTATTTATTAATGTTCTTAGGGTTTATCTTTATCAGTTAACACTTGATTATAAATGTATTTTTAAGAGTTTTACTGTTTCTTATTGAAAATGGGATTTCTTCCCTTACAGATTCTAGTAGGATGTTATTTGTATACATGAAATAATATGTGTATAGTTTCAATATATTGATTTGTGCCTTACTACTTACTAAATCGTCTTATTTTTTGTCATTAATGTTAAAGTTAATTCTCTTGAAATTTTCAAGTGTTAATCATACTTTCTGCAAACAATGATAGTTTTATCTCCTTTTTTCCAATTGTAATAGCTTAAATCCCTTTCTATTAACTAATTATGTTGTATAGTAGCTCTATTCCAATATTCAAGAAAAGTGACGCTAGGTATTCTTGCTGTTTTCATCACATCATATCAATGACACGTACTCTCTACGTGCTTTATTGCTTCTGGCGTCGACCATGGTCGACCTGGCTGAGGTCAGTCAGTCAGTCAGTTCAGTCGCTCAGTCGTGTCCGACTCTTTGCGACCCCATGAATCGCAGCCCGCCAGGCCTCCCTGTCCATCACCATCTCCCCGAGTTCACTCAGACCCATGTCTGTTGAGTCAGTGATGCCATCCCCCATCTCATCTTCTGTCGTTCCCTTCTCTTCCTGCCTTCAATCTTTCCCAGCATCAGGCTCTTTTCAAATGAGTCAACTCTTCGCATCAGGTGGCCAAAGTATTTATAAAATCTCTCCTCTAAGTGACTCCTCTAACCCCTTTTTCATATGACTGTCTTTGGAAGGAAGTCTTTACATGTAGACCACACCTCTCTGAGAGTTAAGTAGCTACATAAAATATTTGGAATTTTTCTGCATAAATTTGTCTCTTCTTCATGGTTATTTATCCATCATTTATTTCCATCAGTATGGCCCCATGAATATTTATTCTACTCATTGTTCACATTCCAGTATTACTTTATTGTGTAGCTCAGATCGTTCCAGCTTTAATCATTGGGTGCTCTTTCAGTTGGCTTCTGCATCCCTCTTACAAACCTCAATTAATGTGGGTTTTTGTTTGTTTTTTGAGCACTTCCATACTTTCTGACACAATAGTATGCTCCTGGTTCATATCATATTTTCCCTGTTGCATTCCAAGGACAGACATATCTCTAAGGATTTATGATTCCTTTGACTGGAGAACAGTTTTAAAAACCAAGAGCTGAGTGATTGTGTTTCCTGCTACTAGTATCATTGCATCTAGGCCCTCTCAGTTGACAGAGCAAGAAAGCTAATACTATGCACAGACCTATAAATAGTTCTTTAATGCAACTATATTTATAGATATTAAGCTAAATATCTACAACTCTAATCCATTACCATATAGATCATTCTAGGCTGTTCCCCGTGGTTATAAGTAAACTCTCACTCCAATACTAAGAAACCTACTTCCCACCATCCCTCATCCATTTAATCCACTGTTCCATTTTAGTAGGATCAGAATTGTTAACCAGTAACCTTATAGGAAGCCACTTTGTCAAACAGATCATGATGCTTACATACAGTTTATTTTGCCTTTAGATTACAGACTCCATTCATTTCCAAAGTTACTCATGTCAGTATCTTTTCCCTCACTTCCTTCAGTGAAATGATTTTATAAATGTGTTACATAGTAGATTGCTTTGTCATATTCTGCATTACATCCTGTGATTTCATGAGCCTCTAAGTGATTTTTTAATTGCATACATTAAGGTTTATTCTTTGTGCTATGCAGTTCTATGTTTTGACAAATGTGCAGTGTCTTGTAACCATAATCACAATGTTGCCTTAAAAATATCCCCTAGTAACCAATTCAACTTCCTCTACCTTCTCCCAGACCCTAGAAACTACTGAACTTTTCAGTATCTCTTTTGTTTATTTTTAAAGAATTTCATAATTGGAATCATACAGTATGCAGTCTTTTTAGATTGGGTTTTTTCATTTAGCAATATACATTTAAATTTCATACATGCCTTTGAGTATGTTGATACTTCATTTATTTTTATCACTGAATAGTATTTCATTGCATGGATGTATCTGGCTTATCCATTCAACTACTGAAGGACATCTTGGGTGCTTCCAGCTTTTGTCATTGATGAACAACTGCTATAAAGTTGCAAATTAGATGAGTAAATACCTAAAAGTACAATTGCTGGGTCACATGTAAAGACTATGTTTAGCTTTGTAAGAGCTGCCATTAGATCTTTCAAAGTAGCTGTATCATTTTCCACACCTATCAAGCAATGAATGACAATTTGTTTTTCCACACTACCAACAACTAGCATTTCCAGTTTTGTTTCTGTTTGTTTGTTTAGCTATTCTAATAGCTGCATAGTGGTATTTCATTGTTTAAATTTATGATTTTTTAAATGACAAATGACACTGAATATCTTTCATACATACTGTCCTTAGATCTTCCTTGGACAGATGTCTGTTCAGATATTTTGCCCAAGTGTTAATTCAGTTGTTTTTATTGTTGATCATATTCTTATTTCAACATATTTCGTCCCAATATTTTTTACAACGATCATTAAAAATGATCATTATTTGTATCAAGGTCTTTATGATGCCTATTTTCTTAATTCCTGACACAAAATTAGATTCTTCCAGATAATAGTGTTATCAGGCCCAATTCTAGATCTAGTTAACTAAAACAAAACACAGAAAATGTAGAGAAGATTAGAAGCCTAAGAGAAACATCTTTTAGCAATGATGAAAGGCGCTGAGTAGAATAAGCTTAAAAATTATGAAATAATGTCTCTGTTTCTAAGAGCCACTAGGGACCAAACAGCTCTGACACTCTGAACTTATGTTACAAACGAGGACTTTGCCTTTTTCCCTTGAAGAGCATTTTCTTGGCCTCATATTTGTTGGTGTTTCACCGAGAGTGATTAAGAAGAATATCAGTGCCCCACTGAAGAGCTCTAAGATGAGCAGGCCTGCCGGCAAAGCACAGGTACACACCTCACATGCAGTTCCAGACCATGAAAGCACTTTAGAGTCATCTGGGAAGATCTGAAATACTGATGCCCCAGTCCCAGCCCAGAGATTCTGATTCTTACTTAGTCAAGGCAGCAGGAATTGTAAAAATTAATACATAGCCAGGTTTTGGAGTCACTGCTTTCAGACCGGCTTTCCAACCTAATAAACTTTCTTCATTTAACACATAATTGGTACTGAACTCACTTAAAGAAATGGGGAACACGTGTATAACTGTGGCGGATTCATGTTGATGTATGGCAAAACCGATACAATATTGTAAGGTAATTAGCTTCAATTAAATAAATTTATATTAAAAAAAAAAAGAAACACTAATTGGGAAATGGTGAAAACTACTCACCTTTCAAAATAAACTATTATTTTGTTAAAAAAAAGAAAGAAAGAAATCGGATGATCCCAAAGGAAAAGAAACCCATGATAGAGAGAACATCCTTAGGAGTCTACCCAGGTGTCATCTAAGAAGGTCAAAACCATATTGGCACAGGATCAAGAAGAATATGAACTACTGTGGCATACTAGCGTTTTGTGAGCTAAACTACAAAATAATCCTTTTAGAAACTTCAGTTATTATTCTTTAACAGATGACTGAAGTAGAGTGAAAATATTCAAGAACTGGAGGTTAACAAATCATTAATTTTTTAATCCAGATACAGAGAGAAACATACCCTTTTTATTAGAGATAGATTTCTTTGAATCAATTTCTCAACATTTTTGTGTGTGTTCTGTTTTTCTGCATGTTTTAAAGAACCCAACTGTGATGAAACTGTATACATCATTGACTGTTACCAAACCATTAAGTTCAATTTATGGTTCATCTCATTATCTTGAAGCAGGAAAAAAGTAACCATTTCTATTTTTGAATGTATTTTCCTTCATGGCTAGTGAATTTCAGTGAAAATTAATTCACTTGATGTGGTTAAATGTTATGTGAGAAAAACTTTAACAAACTGTCTTAAAATATGACTGGCCCACTGCCTTTCATAATCCCATCTGCCCAGCACTTGCTTCTTCTCCTAGCCAGTGGATAGAACCACTGCTTTATGTGCTTCCGTGACAACTATGGTTCCCAATTTTCTATTACTTAATTTAAATAGAAATTCTATAGTAGCCTTTTTAACTGTTAGTCCTTTATCAAAATAATCTTTCTTGGACAAAAAGAAATAGTAATAAGGAAGTCATTAACTAGTATCTAGGTCAAGTCTGAGAGAGAGAGAGAGAAAACCAGTAAGGAAAAAGGCTTTCATTCATTTTAGTCAATTTTAACACATCTCTTCTTTACCTAGCAGAGTGTTTCCCTCTCTCTATTTTCCCTATTATTAGAGAAATGGAACACAATCACATATGTTCTGATTGCTTACATTACTGAAATTATTTACATCAACTTATTTTATTGTTTTACTATCACTTTATTTCCTTACCTTTTTCAAACTTCCCTGACATCTGTTGGTCCAATCTTTATTGTTGTTGCTGTATTTTTTGTTTATTTTTATTTTCTAGTCTTTGATATTTTAATGCACACATTTAAACTTCTACTTTTTCTTTAATATCTAGCATATTAGCTACTCTATTATTCTGCTAAATGATACAAGAATCTTAGAATATTTACATACATCTTATCTCCAACTCGCCATCTCTCATGCCAGCATCATCTGGCATATTCATTCTAAAGAGATATTACTTTTTCTAGTCAATCAGCTCAGTCACTCCGTCATATCCAACTCTTTGCGACCCCATGGACTGCAACATACCAGGCTTCCCTGTCCATCACCAGCTCCCAGAGCTTACTCAAACTCGTGTCCATCTTGTCAGTGATGCCATCCAACCATCTCATCCTCTGTCGTCTCCTTCTCCTCCCACCTTCAATCTTTCTCAGCATCACGGTCTTTTCCAATGAGTCAATTCATGTCAGGTGGCCAAAATATTGGAGTTTCAACTTCAGCATCAGTCCTTCCAATGAATATTCAGGACTGATCTCCTTTAGGATGGACTGGTTGGATTTCCTTGCAGTCCAAGGGACTCTCAAGATCTTCTCCAACACCACAATTCAAAAGCATCAATTGTTCGGTGCTCAGCTTTCCTTATGGTCCAATTCTCAGATGACTACTGGAAAAACCATAGCTTGACTAGATGGACCTTTGTCAGCAAAGTAACGTCTCTGCTTTTTAATATGCTCTCTAGGTTGGTCATAGTTTTTCTTCCAAGGAGCAAGCATCTTTTAATTTCATGGCTGCAGTCACCATCTGGAGTGATTTTGGAGCCCCCCAAAATGAAGTTTCTCACTGTTTCCATTTCTAATCAGTAGCTTCTATTTTAAAATTATACTGTTTTATTTTGTGCTCTTGCTCTGTATTTCTCTCTTAACTCATGTCTTTCTCTGCTTGTTTTCCCTAAGAACAGCTTCTAGTTCTTTCCGAGTGTCTAATTCTTCTGAGACTGTCAGATGAAATAATGCTTTGGAGCCTATATTAGTTTCCTCTTGCTGCTAGAACAAATTACCATAAACTTAGTGACTTAAAATAACAGAACTTTATTTCCTCACAGTGCTGGAGGGTAGACGTCTAAAATGGGCGTACAGGGCTACACTCCTTCTATAGGTTCCAGGAGAGAGTCCCATTTCCTTACGCTTTCCATCACAGAGTCCATCCACATCCTTTGCCTCATGGCTCTCTTCCATCACCTTCAAACGCAGCAGTGTAGCCTCTTCGAGTATCTGTGTCTCTGCAACTTCAGATAATTTTCTTTTGACCTTCTTGTGTTCCTCCTAAGGGACCTTGTGATTATATTTAACACCTACTCAAATAATCCACAATAATCCCCTCATCTTTAGATTTGTTTAGTTTAATCACATCTGCACAAGGCTTTTGTGCCTATCAGTTCAGTTCAGTCACTCAGTCGTGTCCTACTCTTTGTGACCCCATGAATCGCAGCACGCCAGGCCTCCCTATCCATCACCATCTCTCGGAGTTCACTCAGACTCACGTCCATCAAGTCCGTGATGCCATCCAGCCATCTCATCCTCTGTCGTCCCCTCTCCTCCTGCCCCCAATCCCTCCCAGCATCAGAGTCTTTTCCAATGAGTCAACTCTTTGCATGAGGTGGCCAAAGTACTGGAGTTTCAGCTTTAGCGTCATTCCTTCCAAAGAAATCCCAGGGTTGATCTTCAGAATGGACTGGTTGGATATCCTTGCAGTCCAAGGGACTCTCAAGAGTCGTCTCCAACACCACAGTTCAAAAGCATCAATTCTTTGGCACTCAGCCTTCTTTGTGCCTATAAGGAAACATTATGGATGGTGGGGATTAGGATGTATGTATCCTGGTGGCCATTATTCAGCCTACCACAGTTCTTTTGCCCTAATGAGAATATCTTTTTTGTAATCTCTTTTGTAAATGAGAGATTGGCTGAATGTTTAGCACAATTTCAAAAGATACTCTTTCAAAATCTTGTATTTTATCTTAATATCTTCTTTTAGGATGTTATTATGAAAAGTGGAGCCATTCTGATGAGGAACTGATTTCACTGGTACAACCATTGTCTTTGGTGGGAGTTTTCAGACTCCATTAATGGAGGGGTGTGGTCACCTGAACTTCTCACCCTTGTTAGCGCCTTACCCTCAGCTTCCATCATTCCTGCTCACTCATGGAAAAGTTCTCAGTCTGCAGTTCATTCACTTTTTCTTACTGTTAAACCAGTATTTCTTTAGCATTTCTACATCCTAAGCAATAGCAGAAGGCTCCATGGACCTTCATTAAGAAAATCACTCAAAATATAGAATGCTATTGCATAACAGCTCCATTTCATCCTACAATGATTCACAGCCTTAGTTATCTACTGAATTTAATCTTAATTGAAATCAGACAAATTTCACTTGGAGAACAATAAGTTTTATTACATAGTTGCCCTTGATGTCCTACCATTAGATTGCTTCATTTACATAACTTCCTAGCAAGAGCAAAGCAAATAATTCTCCCTGGATTTAAATAGCCTAACTTCTCAGAAATAAAGTTATATATTCTCATGTGAAATTATATATCTAATTCAGGATGTAGATATGATATAGATATATAAGTTTTATTACATAGTTGCCCTTGATGTCCTACCATTAGATTGCTTCATTTACATAACTTCCTAGCAAGAGCAAAGCAAATAATTCTCCCTGGATTTAAATAGCCTAACTTCTCAGAAATAAAGTTATATATTCTCATGTGAAATTATATATCTAATTCAGGATGTAGATATGATATAGATATTAATATCCAACAATCAGTTTTTCTTTTTTAAAGAACAAATCTGTTTTTCACTTGTTTCATAATTTCTACAATACAGGTCAATGTTTTGCATCCTGGATAAAGTTATGTGGATGAAAAATAGTACCTTAAAATATTAGACTCTTTATATAGTAAGGTACACTTAATTTTAGACTGTGGTACAATCAACTAATCTTATAATTATTTTTATTACAATAAAAATTAACAAATGGCAAGGGTGAAGAGTAGCAGTTATAGATGGTGAGGGGTCATTGAACGCTTCTGGTTAGATCTTCTAGTATAATGTAGTCTGCACTAACACTGAAAAGTCCTTTTGAAAAGCATTCCCTTTACATTACATGGCTTCCCTGGTGGCTCAGAGGCAAAGAATCCGTCTGCAGTGCAGGAGACCTGGGTTACGTCCTGGATCAAGAAGATCCCCTGGAGAAGGGAATGACTACTGCACTCCAGTATTCTTGCCTGGAGAATTCCATGGACAGAGAAGCCTAGTGGGCTATAGCCCATGGGGTTGCCAAGAGTCGGACATGACTGAGCGACTCACTTTCACTTCCCGTTGCATTATTAGAAATAAGTTAACTTAGACACTTAATAGGGACTTCCCTGGTGGCTCAGATAGTAAAGCGTCTGTCTACAGTGCAGGAGACCTGGGTTCGATCCCTGAGTCAGGAAGATCCTCTGGAGAAGGAAATGGCAGCCCACTCCAGTACTCTTGCCTGGAAAATCCCATGAATGGAGGAGCGTAGTAGGCTACAGTCCATGGGGTCGCAAAGAGCGACTGAGCGACTTCACTTCACTTCAGACACTTAATCAAGCCTTTGATTTTATGTGCGATTTGTGACCTTGATGTGTGACCCTGAGTAAATGACTAAACCTGTCTGGACCTCTCATTTCTTATGTGCAGACTGCAAGGGCTCAATTAACTCATCTTTTAAGATCCTTTCTGGTGCTATGACTTGGGATCAGTTCAGTTCAGTTCAGTCACTCAGTCGTGTCCGACTCTTTGCGACCCCATGAATCGCAGCACGCCAGGCCTCCCTGTTCATCACCATCTCTCAAAGTAAGCTAGCCAATAAAAGAAAAGATTACTCACTGCTTTTTGTGCTTCTTCCACTCTTTTCTATAACCTGTGATGGCTAAACCTAAGCCAGGGTCCCTTAAACCCGCCTCAGAATTGCATGATCTATTTTCCCCCATTCAGTTCAGTTCAGTCGCTCAGTCGTGTCTGACTCTTTGCGACCCCATGAACTGATGAACTGCAGCATGCCAGGCCTTACTGTCCATCACCAACTCCCGGAGTTCACTCAGACTCATGTCCATCAAGTCTGTGATGCCATCCAGCCATCTCATCCTCTGTCGTCCCCTTCTCCTCCTGCCCTCAATCCCTCCCAGCATCAGAGTCTTTTCCAGTGAGTCAGCTCTTCGCATGAGGTGGCCAAAGTACTGGAGTTTTAGGTCAGGTTACAGTTTCCTCTAAGGAGAGTGGATTTTGGATTCTCTACCAGCAGTATTTACACTGCAGGCCTGCAAGAGAGTGGAGAAACATTGTTGAATTCCCTTCCTTCTCTATCTTCTCCCTCCCAAATTTGACCTTCTGTTTCTTAGAGGTACACTAGGAAGAAGCAATTTTATTGCCATTTAAATTCTCCCAAACAAGTGAGTGGAGAGTTAGGTTGAGCTCTGCTTAGGGTCCTGAGGTCCCCTTGGGGCTTTGCTGTGGATAAATCACGGCAATGTTTATAGATTTCAAAAAGATCAAAGGAACATAAAACTGCACTGCTTTCAAATTATTTCAAGAATGAGTTCTCCTTGATGGACTTTCAGGGTAATAATGGGTTAGTCAGGGGAGCAGACATGAGACATTTGAAGCTCTGATTTGAAGCTTGGAACCACTGAGAGGAACAGAATTGGTCCAAACTGGAATGATTTGAGCATAACCTTTAAAGGTCAGAGATGAGATCAGTAAGAAAGGGTCCATGTGAGGACAAGATCATCAAGACCTAGAACATAGAGGAGGTTAGAAATTGTTACTCAGAAGTTGCTTTATAAAGCTTCTGAAAATTCTGCAAGTATGTAATGTTTATAAAGTTGTGAGTTTCTTTTGGTTCATGGTTTAATGGAATTAAAATTATTTTATTAGATTTATTTATATAGTATGATGACCCTTTGCCTATTATATACTTTCTGAATATAATTCCAGTTTATTCTGTGCCTTTGAGAGCAAAGCCACAGAATAAACTGTCTTTTACTATCAAAATTATAATTTTATGTATTAGTATTTGTATTTTCTATTTTGGTCTGTGACTTTGCTGCTGTGTTTAGTTATATACCAAATTCTTATATATCCTTGTGTTACCTGATCTAACTACTTTGCTGCATCTTTGCCTGCTTTA
This sequence comes from Oreotragus oreotragus, assembly GCA_006410675.1. Taxonomy (NCBI): domain Eukaryota; kingdom Metazoa; phylum Chordata; class Mammalia; order Artiodactyla; family Bovidae; genus Oreotragus; species Oreotragus oreotragus. The sequence goes on from SJYX01018349.1 coordinate 78,711, forward strand.
TAATCATTTTGTCCTCTTGCATAGAAATTTCTCTGCAAAGGTAAATTTTTCTTACCAATTATTTTTCATCAAATTTTGTTGGTGTTTAACATATTAAATATTTCAGATAATCCTTAGGGTATTTTGATGTATATATTTTAAAATATGTTCAGAGTTTAACAGTTTAAACTCAGTTAAAACCACTTATTAGTTCCAACTTGAAATAATAACATTTAAAAGAAAAATCAAATGAAGACAAGTGTAACCATATTCAGTGTTTCCTTTGCTAATCTGAAAGCCCTTATTATTTTTTAATGAATGTATTGTTTTACTTCTGTGGTTTACTTCCAGCAAAAGTATGCACAAATGGCCCTAAACGTTTCTCTACAAACTAAGCAGTTTAGCACTTTCTGATAACCCAAATGTATCCTAGTGTGTCACTGGTAGACTATTTGATGTGGCTGCTTTTGCAAAGCAATTATGTCATCAATGTGCTTATTTACAAGAAATCACATCCCACTGACAGCTTCATCCCCTGTGTTCTTCTGACATATCCACAAGGACAGTATTTCTGTTAGAATGAGGAGGCAGCTATTTTACCGGACAGTTTAAGATGCACAAAGAATATTTCTATAGAAAAATATCTCCTGTCTGGGGCCTTGTCCTTTTATGTGTGATACATTCGCTTCCTATAGCAGAGCCCACTGATTTCTCATAACTTAGTGTGAATGAATGTACCATCTCACCTTTTCCCTGAGAAAACAGAAAGGGATAAGACAGTGACAGCAGACAGGAGGAACAAAGCTCTAAACTCACCTCCTTCATCATTTTGCCGGGGGGTAAAGCAGATTCTGGTTTTTCTTAAATTCCACAATCACCTATATCAACTTTGCACAAAACTTCCATTACAGTTTGCGTTTTTATCCATGACTATTCTAGAATGAGGTATTTTTCTTTTCAGCTTTTGATGGGAATGTAAAATTTTCAAGCTTCCTTGAAACAAGTGAATGAGTGAACTATAAGCTGAAAACTGGAAGTCCTCTTATCTTGGGACATGAAATAATTGTTCTTCTTTTCCTTTCCAGTTTCTTCTTTGTGGCATATGTGGAATATTGTGCGCCAAAAAAAAATCTGGACTTGTCGTAAGTCTTTGCCATGTTTGTATTGTGCACTGAACTGTTTGAAATGTAAGAACTCAAAAAGGGAAATAATGACTAGCCAACTTTCATATCCTGAAGGTTACTCACTTAGGATAAAAAGAAGACTGACAAACAAATTCTGACATGTTTTCTTTTCAAAGAAAACCATCAAGATTATTACAGACTATGGCAAAAGAGAAAGAAAAGCTTTGATATACTCTTTGAATACACGAATCTGCAGCCCTTAATGACCACTGTGGATGGAAGTCTCCGCTTTTCATTTGTAGACTTCCAGACACAGGGATCCTTCATCGAGCTAAAAAAGACAGAGCTTGAATTCATGGGAAATTTAACTGTTTGGATATGGAAGTGAGCCTAAAGATTGCTGGCTTTGACTGTGAGTTCATTGTGCAAAGCAGCAAAACAGCTGTGTTGTTATAGTTGCAGTTAATTCCCAAAGATTTTTTTAAATTTAATTTTATCTTATGACTATGAATGCGAATGTCAGCATTCTCAGAAGTTTTACGGTACTGTCTTGTGTCTTGGGGCGGGGTGGGGGGGTGCTCCCAGTTAACTCTGATGTAGACTAGAGAAGGATTCCAGCATGCTGAAGTATGGATTCCCCCTGTCTTTCATGACATTGTTTTGAGAATTAGAAAGTAGAAAAAATCATGTTTATTTTGTTGAGGACAATAGGAAATAACATGGGCTTTTATCAGCTGACAACATTAATATTGTACATGGACCCTAGAAAGTGGTCTTTGAGACTAAAAAAAGGAGAAGGCCAGGGAAAGGGGACTTTGCAGTCCTTTATTTAACTCCTTTTTCTAATCATAGTTCTCTTAGTGAGGGTACCTATTGCAACAGAAAGGATGAAGCCCCCATTGCTTCAGAAATGTGAGGTGTGGTTTTTAAAAATTATCTTAAGGGAATGTTTAGATAGACATTTTTTGGAGGCTTGTAATTTGCACTTGTGATTCCCCCATCACTCTTTCCTATGGTTTTCTAACTTTCTACACTTTTTCTCTATCAAGTCTCCATGGCTATATACTAACAATTTCTTGGAACATGGATAAAAGGAAATGAAAGAAAGGAAGGAAGGAGAGAAGGAACGAAAGAAAGAAGGGAAGAAAGGGGGGGAAGGAAAGGGAAACCCTTTAAAGTGGTGGGGGTGGGGGAGGCGGGGGAGAGACATGTAGGTCAGCCTGGCCTGCTCTGACAAAGCACCATGGATTGGGAGGCTTCATTTCTCACAGTTCTGGAGGCTGGAAGTCTCAGGTAAAGGTGCCAGCACAATTGGGTTCTAATAAGACTCTCCCCTGGGCTACACATTTCTGGCTGTGTTCTCCCGGAATAGAGCTCTCTAGAATCTCTTAGAAAAACGTGGACCTGGTTCCTGAAGCTCCACTGTCTTGACTTAATTTATCTCCCAAAGGTCCTGCCTCCAAATACTGTTTAATACAGGGGCTGGGCTTCAGCATAGTAAATTCTGGAGGGACACAGGCACTCAATTCACAGTAGAAGAGAAAGGAAGTTGTTTTATTTTGTTGGTTTGTTTTTTTGAAAAACGGGTGTGTGGGTGGGTTTGTTTTTTTTTTAAACAGATCTTCTGTTTTTCTAATTCTTTTTTAAGTTATTAAAAAAATTATAAGATCTGAGTTTTTTAGAAACTACCATCTAGTTTATCTTCCTGTACCATTTGGGGTTTCCATAGAAGATATTAACTATCAAAGATTCTCTACCCTTTAATCAAATTATGTGAGAATTTCTTCACTCCACATATCTCTAGTCTGGTAAGATTGAAAATAGTGTATGGTTAAAAACTTGGTATAGATTTTAACATTTTAATTCTTGAGTAAGAATGTTTTATCTGTATTTGTTAATGAATTGTCATGTGCTTAAGGAATTAATGGCAATAACATAGGAGAGATAGTGTTTTCCTGTAATCCTTTAAGTTTGTTATTTATTTTATTAACAGTAATTATTAAAAGGCTAGAATGTAATATCTTTCCATATTTTCTGAGAGTGAGTAAACAAAATATATTCCCAGAAAACAGCATGCCATTTGAATATACTTTGAAAGGAAATAGAACTGATTGATTCTATTTGAAATTGGGAGCTACAATTTCCCACTGGGATGATTCGTTTATTTGGTAATTGATGTTTAGTGTTATATTTAATCAATTATTAAAAGATTATACTCATCCATCACTAGGTTTTCAGTTTTGGTGGTAAGTACTATAAGACTGACACAATCAGAAATGCTGAATTAAGTTAGAGAAACAAAACAAACTAGTGGTTCTTTCTGCCCATCATGCTATATCACACATCCACGGTCTTACCATTTGCTGGGAACTACATGCACTTAGCCTAGATGATAAGTTATCAAGGAAGCTTTGTCTGAAAGCCCCGAATGGGCTGAATTCCCCTCCTCCCTGCTCCAGGGGCAGCCTTTCATTCTTCTTTCTTAATATTTGTCATACCACGTTGTAATGTTGGATCTTCTCTCAGACGGGACGGCACTGTACTCAAGAGGAACAACTATGAGCTGTTCTTTCTTGGAGTGACAGCTTGCTGCCTCACTCATGGCCTAATAGATGCTAGGTGCTCAGTAACTGCTAAATTCAACTATCGACAGAGAATAATATATAATGATCTAAAATTAAATACTAAAGTTATATAGCTGTTTGCCCTGTGGACTTATGCNGGGGGGTGCTCCCAGTTAACTCTGATGTAGACTAGAGAAGGATTCCAGCATGCTGAAGTATGGATTCCCCCTGTCTTTCATGACATTGTTTTGAGAATTAGAAAGTAGAAAAAATCATGTTTATTTTGTTGAGGACAATAGGAAATAACATGGGCTTTTATCAGCTGACAACATTAATATTGTACATGGACCCTAGAAAGTGGTCTTTGAGACTAAAAAAAGGAGAAGGCCAGGGAAAGGGGACTTTGCAGTCCTTTATTTAACTCCTTTTTCTAATCATAGTTCTCTTAGTGAGGGTACCTATTGCAACAGAAAGGATGAAGCCCCCATTGCTTCAGAAATGTGAGGTGTGGTTTTTAAAAATTATCTTAAGGGAATGTTTAGATAGACATTTTTTGGAGGCTTGTAATTTGCACTTGTGATTCCCCCATCACTCTTTCCTATGGTTTTCTAACTTTCTACACTTTTTCTCTATCAAGTCTCCATGGCTATATACTAACAATTTCTTGGAACATGGATAAAAGGAAATGAAAGAAAGGAAGGAAGGAGAGAAGGAACGAAAGAAAGAAGGGAAGAAAGGGGGGGAAGGAAAGGGAAACCCTTTAAAGTGGTGGGGGTGGGGGAGGCGGGGGAGAGACATGTAGGTCAGCCTGGCCTGCTCTGACAAAGCACCATGGATTGGGAGGCTTCATTTCTCACAGTTCTGGAGGCTGGAAGTCTCAGGTAAAGGTGCCAGCACAATTGGGTTCTAATAAGACTCTCCCCTGGGCTACACATTTCTGGCTGTGTTCTCCCGGAATAGAGCTCTCTAGAATCTCTTAGAAAAACGTGGACCTGGTTCCTGAAGCTCCACTGTCTTGACTTAATTTATCTCCCAAAGGTCCTGCCTCCAAATACTGTTTAATACAGGGGCTGGGCTTCAGCATAGTAAATTCTGGAGGGACACAGGCACTCAATTCACAGTAGAAGAGAAAGGAAGTTGTTTTATTTTGTTGGTTTGTTTTTTTGAAAAACGGGTGTGTGGGTGGGTTTGTTTTTTTTTTAAACAGATCTTCTGTTTTTCTAATTCTTTTTTAAGTTATTAAAAAAATTATAAGATCTGAGTTTTTTAGAAACTACCATCTAGTTTATCTTCCTGTACCATTTGGGGTTTCCATAGAAGATATTAACTATCAAAGATTCTCTACCCTTTAATCAAATTATGTGAGAATTTCTTCACTCCACATATCTCTAGTCTGGTAAGATTGAAAATAGTGTATGGTTAAAAACTTGGTATAGATTTTAACATTTTAATTCTTGAGTAAGAATGTTTTATCTGTATTTGTTAATGAATTGTCATGTGCTTAAGGAATTAATGGCAATAACATAGGAGAGATAGTGTTTTCCTGTAATCCTTTAAGTTTGTTATTTATTTTATTAACAGTAATTATTAAAAGGCTAGAATGTAATATCTTTCCATATTTTCTGAGAGTGAGTAAACAAAATATATTCCCAGAAAACAGCATGCCATTTGAATATACTTTGAAAGGAAATAGAACTGATTGATTCTATTTGAAATTGGGAGCTACAATTTCCCACTGGGATGATTCGTTTATTTGGTAATTGATGTTTAGTGTTATATTTAATCAATTATTAAAAGATTATACTCATCCATCACTAGGTTTTCAGTTTTGGTGGTAAGTACTATAAGACTGACACAATCAGAAATGCTGAATTAAGTTAGAGAAACAAAACAAACTAGTGGTTCTTTCTGCCCATCATGCTATATCACACATCCACGGTCTTACCATTTGCTGGGAACTACATGCACTTAGCCTAGATGATAAGTTATCAAGGAAGCTTTGTCTGAAAGCCCCGAATGGGCTGAATTCCCCTCCTCCCTGCTCCAGGGGCAGCCTTTCATTCTTCTTTCTTAATATTTGTCATACCACGTTGTAATGTTGGATCTTCTCTCAGACGGGACGGCACTGTACTCAAGAGGAACAACTATGAGCTGTTCTTTCTTGGAGTGACAGCTTGCTGCCTCACTCATGGCCTAATAGATGCTAGGTGCTCAGTAACTGCTAAATTCAACTATCGACAGAGAATAATATATAATGATCTAAAATTAAATACTAAAGTTATATAGCTGTTTGCCCTGTGGACTTATGCCAGAGGAGATGTCCAGGAATGTTTTCTGAGGAAGTAGGAGTTAGTCTTCCATTTAAGGAGCCAAGCAAGAAGCAAAATAGTTTCCTGGAAATGAAAATATCACTGAGGCAGGAATGAACAAGCTCTACTGAGGGACCAGGGAGGTGACTGGAATAGAGACTGTATTTCAGAGAAAGATGGAAATAAGGTTAGTTGTTAAATTAGTATCACACTGAAAAGTATCATGAAAGCCCATAGGAGAATTGAACCCAGATAAAAATTACATAATAAAGCCATTAAAGCTATTAAAATATTCAACTGAATTTATTAAATATGCACAGAACATTTACTGCACAGAAGTCATTGTGCTTGACTCTGCCATGGATCCTACGATATTTAAGTTGAATAAAATCCCCCAAGCTCTATTAATAGAGACCCAGAGCAAACCAAGAGTAAGATCAAAAGCAAAGCCACATCCTGTGTTTCTCCACAGCAATCCACCAAACAGTATTTTGTTATATCTTTTGGGTGGTGTCACAGAGTACCAAGATTTGAAAAATAAAGAGCCAGTTCAGAGAGGGGGGGGGGGGCGCTCCTTAATTGGCCTGTTGAGAAAACAGATACTAAACCAATCAAATTCTTATAAATGAAAAAAAAAAAAAGGAGTTAACTAGCTTCCCTAAGCTCACAGTTAGAGGAGTACAAAGTTTTGAAGCTAAGTGGAACTAATAACAATTCAGTGAGAAGATGTTTGGATTTTTGAGTCTGAAAATCTGGATTTTCAGTCCCTGAACTACAGTGTTAACTGCTTACCATTCGTTTTCCGAACGTAGGTTACCTCTCAGAGGATTAGTGGGTAGGTTAATTGAGACTCTGCCTATTCACATTCCTGGCATAGTGGCATACTATGGATATCAAATATTATTTAAATCAGAATCTACTATCAGATAAACTTTACTTACTTCAGAATTTTCATAACCTGTATCCCTGGTCTTTATATAGTTGGCTATGACTTCCTGAGACACTACAGTGCAGGCCCTCTCCGCTGAGTGAGAGTGCAGAGAAGCCGGGCAAAAAGATGGCCTCTGTGCTCCAAGCAGCACCGAGAGCGCCTTCTCTTTATCGTAGCGCAGCCATCCCTGATGTGCGCTGTGTGCTCCTCAGCTTCACCTCCTCCACTTTAAACCCCCCGGCCCCTCTTTTTCTCACCAGATGATCCTCTTTTCCGCCTGCTGCATCTGCGGGCTCATCGGGGGCATCCTGAATTTTCAGTTCCTCCGGGCAGTGACGAAGAAGACCTCTTCCCTCTACCCCCTGCATCTGGCCTCCATGTCTCTCGCGTGCATTGGGATCGGAGGCTGCACCCTCTCTTCGTGGCTCACGTGTCGACTAGCCAGCTATGAACAGAGGAGGATGTTCTCAGAAAGGGAGCATTCTCTGCATCACTCTCATGAAATGGCTGAGAAAGTGAGTGTTGTACTTTTTCCTCTCACTGCTAGCACGTGATGAAGACTGCAGTCACATCTAGGTGATCAACTAGCAGCTTTAGATGAGAACTTGAGCTACTGGATTTTGTAAAAGTTTGGCCCTGTTGGATTAAGAATAGGAGTTTGTTATTTTTCCCCTGTAATTCTGGGTACACCTGTTTGCAACATAATTTTGTAGCCTCTACCTAAAAACAAGCTCCTAAAATAGAACTCATAAAGTATCGAATGTCTTATAATATGGATTTTTATGTATTGTACTGAGGAAAAACATAAACTAAAAATACTCTAAATAATGCCAGATTTAGAAATCCAGTGAGTTTTCCTTTCTAACTTACCCCTTGTGCCTGTAAGTAGATGCATCTGATTATGTAAATTAGGTTTGCAAGCATAAAGGGATCCTGTAATAAGGCAACAAAAAGCCCTGCCTAACAGTGCAGATATTATAACAGACATAAAGCTTCATTTAATTCTTGTCTAAATTTCATGCATATTTGGGTAGCTTTGCCTGTATATGAACATTTAAATAACTCCTGCATAACTGTTTCATGAAACTCATTCAAACAAGGAGTTATAATTATTGCATTAAAGGACAAATGATACAGTGACCTGTCTGTCTCTTCTGAGGCTTCCCAGGGCTCAGTGGTAAAGAACCCACCTGCCAATGCAGGAAACACAGGTTTGATCCCTGGGTCAGGGAGATCCCCTGGAGTAGGAAATGACAACCCACTCCAGTATTCTTGCCTGGGAAATCCCATGGAAAAAGGAGCCTGGTGGTCTACAGCCCATGAGGTCACAGAGAGTCCGACACGACTGAGTATGCATACACGCTATATTTCTTCTACATTTTGCCCATATTTCTTAATTCAGTTCCTGCTTACGGAATCTGTTAAGGAAAGGATAGAACAACTGTAAAATAAACTCACTAAGCTAATAGCCACATCATATTTTACTTGATATCATGGAAATAAAACTGCATTAACAGCAGGATACAACTGCTTGCATACTACTACTGCTTGTATACTACACACTACAATTATAGTGTGATTTTAGAGAAAACAAATACTCTGTAGTTTATGTGTTTCCCTTTCATATACAATCTTTACACTCAAATAAGAAGGATGGATGCTCTTGAATTGTTCAAAGAAGGCAGTTTTCAACAGATCTACATGTGTCCAACAAAAAGTTAATAGTACAAATAGCAGGACTGGTAATTTAAAGAAATGGATAGTTAAAAAGAGGTTATCATTATATATTTGGATAATGGTTCTTTTGTGTGTCTATTTTTATACTAGTGTGATTTAGGTTTTTGTATATATGTTTGTGCAATATTTATTGTATGATTGTTATATTTACATTAGAGATTGAGGGCTATTGAAATAACCGACTTGCCCAGCTGCCCGGTGGTGCCCCCGACACCAGAGTTACCTACAAGGTACGCTGATTTCTAGGGAGTTACCATGTTGTAATGTCACTGCAGGAAGCACTGCCTCTTCAAGGAAGCCATGATGCCAGCAGATCAGTCTGGACTGATGCTGTGATATTGCTCCTCAAAGTATTGCTTCTGTGAGAGCTACTTTGAGGGCCTGACATAAACCAACATGGCAGAGTCTTGCAACGTGCAAGACTGAGTCTTGCAACGTGCATGGCTGAGTATTTAAAATATTCAGCCTGCCTGTAAGCATCCAAACACGTTTCTGCTTGGATGATTCATGACTCCTTTATTCTCTGCCATGTCATCACTGACTCCGTATCATCGTTCACAGACTAGAATTTTGCTTTTAATAATAGATGTGTCTGATAAAGGCAAACTGTATCGCTCTCATGCCAAAGCCGCATGGGTAGACAGCCTGTTTGACACTAACACAGTTAACCTTATGTGTAGAAGCTTTCTTCCTATGAACTTACTTGGTATGAGACAGTTCATATTTATTTCATATATTTCAGATTTCTTAAAATAGTTACCATTCTTGCTTTGGTTAAATACTATAATAAGAAATATAAGAAGTTACACAGATAATGTGGCCCAACTGCAGAAAGTATATCCATCTGCCAACAGTCATTTAATCCTGCCAGATTTAAAATATACTCTTTTGCCAAAGTGGACATGCCTATTTGCAAATAAACTGAAGATACTTGTCCATTTAAAAACCAATTTTAACTGTTTTTCCTATCAGTGATTTCACTGTGTCCATATTAGGGTGAATTTAGTTAAGAAAATTCTTTCTATAAGATTTTTAAAAACTGAGGTTTTTTCTTAATCCTGCAATAAATGATTATACCTTAGATTTAGTTTTATTATTTTTAAGANCTCAGTGGTAAAGAACCCACCTGCCAATGCAGGAAACACAGGTTTGATCCCTGGGTCAGGGAGATCCCCTGGAGTAGGAAATGACAACCCACTCCAGTATTCTTGCCTGGGAAATCCCATGGAAAAAGGAGCCTGGTGGTCTACAGCCCATGAGGTCACAGAGAGTCCGACACGACTGAGTATGCATACACGCTATATTTCTTCTACATTTTGCCCATATTTCTTAATTCAGTTCCTGCTTACGGAATCTGTTAAGGAAAGGATAGAACAACTGTAAAATAAACTCACTAAGCTAATAGCCACATCATATTTTACTTGATATCATGGAAATAAAACTGCATTAACAGCAGGATACAACTGCTTGCATACTACTACTGCTTGTATACTACACACTACAATTATAGTGTGATTTTAGAGAAAACAAATACTCTGTAGTTTATGTGTTTCCCTTTCATATACAATCTTTACACTCAAATAAGAAGGATGGATGCTCTTGAATTGTTCAAAGAAGGCAGTTTTCAACAGATCTACATGTGTCCAACAAAAAGTTAATAGTACAAATAGCAGGACTGGTAATTTAAAGAAATGGATAGTTAAAAAGAGGTTATCATTATATATTTGGATAATGGTTCTTTTGTGTGTCTATTTTTATACTAGTGTGATTTAGGTTTTTGTATATATGTTTGTGCAATATTTATTGTATGATTGTTATATTTACATTAGAGATTGAGGGCTATTGAAATAACCGACTTGCCCAGCTGCCCGGTGGTGCCCCCGACACCAGAGTTACCTACAAGGTACGCTGATTTCTAGGGAGTTACCATGTTGTAATGTCACTGCAGGAAGCACTGCCTCTTCAAGGAAGCCATGATGCCAGCAGATCAGTCTGGACTGATGCTGTGATATTGCTCCTCAAAGTATTGCTTCTGTGAGAGCTACTTTGAGGGCCTGACATAAACCAACATGGCAGAGTCTTGCAACGTGCAAGACTGAGTCTTGCAACGTGCATGGCTGAGTATTTAAAATATTCAGCCTGCCTGTAAGCATCCAAACACGTTTCTGCTTGGATGATTCATGACTCCTTTATTCTCTGCCACGTCATCACTGACTCCGTATCATCGTTCACAGACTAGAATTTTGCTTTTAATAATAGATGTGTCTGATAAAGGCAAACTGTATCGCTCTCATGCCAAAGCCGCATGGGTAGACAGCCTGTTTGACACTAACACAGTTAACCTTATGTGTAGAAGCTTTCTTCCTATGAACTTACTTGGTATGAGACAGTTCATATTTATTTCATATATTTCAGATTTCTTAAAATAGTTACCATTCTTGCTTTGGTTAAATACTATAATAAGAAATATAAGAAGTTACACAGATAATGTGGCCCAACTGCAGAAAGTATATCCATCTGCCAACAGTCATTTAATCCTGCCAGATTTAAAATATACTCTTTTGCCAAAGTGGACATGCCTATTTGCAAATAAACTGAAGATACTTGTCCATTTAAAAACCAATTTTAACTGTTTTTCCTATCAGTGATTTCACTGTGTCCATATTAGGGTGAATTTAGTTAAGAAAATTCTTTCTATAAGATTTTTAAAAACTGAGGTTTTTTCTTAATCCTGCAATAAATGATTATACCTTAGATTTAGTTTTATTATTTTTAAGACACTTTTTGAATGAAAACCTATTTTAGGAGAGGAAAAGGCATCTAAGAATCCTACTTCTATAATTTCCTTAGAAAATAGTTTTTGTCCTACTAGAAAGAAGAGCTACAGGTAGATGAGTAGATTTTTTTAAAAAAATTATTTATTTATTTATTTTTTGTATTTATTTATTTTTTTACACGAACTCCTGTTAAAGATCATTTTGGAGAGACAGTTCCATTTTTCTTGCCACCAATAGTTGTAAAATGAACTTCAAATCAGGTATCTCATCAATGAACTTAACCTCATCCCAGTAACCCCAGTGTTTTTGTAGACCTACTTCTGTGAGCATATCTCTAGCAAAAGCTGGCCTCTCAGTGAGACTGAACCACTGCCGGACATAAAGGCAGACTGTCGGCACCAAAACAACTTCACTTTCTGTCGGAGACTTAACCCTAAACCGGTTTAAGTTTTTAGGCTTCAGGTAATTCCTCAGCACTTAATCAGGGTACATACAATGGATACCCACTTATAAGACAACCCCTATGGCCTGTAAGGGGCCAGGCACTTTGAATGGGGATGGGTCTTGATGTGAGAAGAGGAAGGGTCTTTGTATATTGTCTTCTCAGAATTTTTTTTGGATGACACTCTACCTCATGTTCTAAAAGACACCAACGTTTTCAAAAGCATAGTTCCAAAACCAAACCAATTCCTACCTTCCAGTCCCTCCCTGACTCTCCTAAGCCACTTCCAGAACCACTAAAGACAAGAAGTAAACATCATTTTACTTTATCTCTCCTGTACTGAACTTTCAAAAGAATAAAAATGAGGCATAGATTCTTTTCATTTTTGAAATAAAGATTTGGAAGAATTTCTAAAGTTTACAAAAGCAAACAAATTCTTTTTTTTTTTCACCCAGACACAGACATTAGACATAACTGATAGGCTTGAGATCATAGAGAAAATCTCTTTCTACTGGAGTCTTTATTATAGCACTTTTGCAAATAGGCTTGTTCAAGCGTGGAATGATGTTTTCATCTATTTTTAGATAATTCTGCCTAAATACTATGATCCACTAACCATTATAAGCCTGAATGGGCCTCACATCTCCTTATCACCTTTCATTGTATAGGGAAGAGTTTAATGTTCAACAAAACATATGAATTCAAAGCATCTGAATTTTTCTTAAATTAACATATTTTCTAAAATTACAAATGAAACGAGTAAGTTCATCGTTTTTACTAAAATTCCTGTTGCCTTATCATGTAGCTTTCCTTTTTAACTATCGAGTAATTGATCTCTTAAAAAACATGTTAAGAGCTTTTACAGTTTGTTTTTTTAGTGTATGAGGGACAATGCCATGAGAAGCAGTATGTCCCACCGTGAACTATTAATGCTGCTCAGGTACAGACAGGCAGGCCCTTTGTTGCCCTTTTCAGTTCTTCAGAAATGGCCACAGAATTTTCTACACAGTAAGGGTAACCCCTAGCATCTGTTGGCATTTTGTTGATATGCTCAACAGACAAATCCATACATTGGAAAAACTTGGGTATTTAAGCATCTTTTTTCTAGGCAAGGTCTTTCCAAAACAGAGATGAGGAATGATAGGGGAAACTGAGGGGAGAGGAGAGAGTCAACTCTTAAGATTTTGGTCTAAGAGACTGTCACTTCAGCATTTTCGTGGGTTCCAAGATGGCTTGAAATTTCATTTTCTGAAATTCAGCAATATTAATCCTTGTCCTCCCCTCAAACTCAGAAAGTTTTTCAATGACTTGAAATTTCTGTTTTGTAAACAAATTAACCAAATTAATGTCTTATTCTGAAAGTGAATTTTAATTAATTTTATTTTCCTAACAGGAAATGACAGACAACATGAGCAATGGAGGACCACAGCTGATATTTAATGGAAGAGTATAATCAATAGAACTGAACATTTTTCATGAGGCAAAGAAATACCAAAGGACTAGGAGATAAGTTAAAATAGCTCTTGCATTTGCTGTTATCTCTCCTGAGTACTTGCTGAAATTCTTCTTCTTCAATTTTGCCTCACTTTATTTCTTCAGCCTTTTTTTTTTTCTTACTGGTGAAAAACTTTCCAGAAATATTCTAATACAGTAATTTCAATCAACTTTCCTGACCATTCTATAAAAGACTTTCCAGGAAAAAAAAAAAAAAGATAAAATAGAAAGATTCATATTCTACACAAACACTATTTGACTAGCATGAATGTTAGACTTGTAATGACATATTTCATATAAGTAATTAAAAAGTGCAAATATCAAGAAATAACAATAACTTACCAATGTCTTTGTTCTGAAAGACGATGGCTTCAAAGAATGCCACAATTTAAAACCTCAGCAATGCCTTGTTGTAAAAACATTGTAATTATTTTCAATTTGTGAATGAACTATGTTTCATAATTTTCTTGTAAATTAACAAAACATAAAAAAGAGGGGGTTTTTTAGAGAGAGAGAATATTAATCTGTATGATATTTTTTCACAAAAGAGCAAAGAGTTATAAATGAATATCACTTAAGGAAAGACGTATCTTTTGATTATGCTGTGCAGATTGACATGCATGTTTGTGAATGAGCCTAAGAATAAAGTATGTTTGTGTGTATGTGTATATTTGTAAATACAGAAAATATATATAGCACATACTTATAACATTCATGGATGTAAATATGTAGTAGAAAAGAAATTGTGATGCTGTGGGAGTATTATCAAGATTCTATTCCCATAGAAATGGAAAAGTGGTTTTTTAGACTTTTCTGTGCCCACAGAGTCACATTTAATTTCAACTAAATTTTATTAGTTTTATTTCTTTTATTATGTCTGTTATGTGTAAATACCACTGTGGCTGAAATTTATAGGGTGAAGTGGTCTGAATAGTATCAAGACAAACTGCTTAATTATTTGGCAATCTATTATTCTGGCATTTATGTAAGAAAAATTATTATTGATTTATAAACATAACAGCTTTAATTCAGATACTTCCATGTTTATAAATATAGATAGAATTACTTGCAATTATTTATGACACTTATATTTCAAATACATTATAGCCCAGTTAAAATTATATAAAAGGACAAATGATATATGCCTAAAAGATGAAGTTACAGTTAGCTTTGTTAGAATTTAATTTAGGATTTTTGTTTTGTTTTATAATTCACATGGAAAAATACAGACAGATCATTCTCAAGAATGCCTATACCCAAAGAACCTGAAAGAGATCTCTGTAGAAGGAAGCTAAAAGATAGGCTTATGTTTAAATAGCTAGATTCAGTCCTTCACTTCCATTAAGGAATGTTAAAATATTAACCTATGATACTACATATTGGAGAGAAAACAGCATGGTCTTTGAAAATATTTATGAGAATATAACTTGTGGCAATTCACTTCTGTTTATTTAATGCCATAATTATGAATGATTTTAAACACTGAAAAATCTGAATTATATAATACAGGTATTTGTGTATATATGGTTCCACTGAATTTAGGCAAGGATGTGGTTTTGTACTGAAAGAATAACTACCAACTCGCATTTTAGGTGGCATTTCTTTGTAGACGTGTTTGCACAGTACAGAGTTATAATATATCAGTAAGATGTTTTAATGCCTTTTGAAATAATGAAGAAATCACCCATAAAGGACAAAAGCAGGCACATGACTGCTTTGACATAGAGTTAAGAAGAGATGCCATCATCACAGTTATCCAAGTAGTCTACAGTATATTTAACCAAGTATAGATAGATCTTTAATTATTTTAATATTTAGCCCAACATTTTCAGGACTCAGTTATTTAGAATCATTTATTTGGGATGTGCAGTGATTCTTTTTGAGGTAAGTAGGGGAAGTTAGGAAGACATTTGTCAAGTATCTGAAAATTAAATTTTCAAAAAACTTTGAACTAGAATATTTTAAGTGACTACATTACAGTTTTAGTATGAGCCTACCCTTGGGAAAAAGTAATGTGATACTAAATTAGAAAAAAAAAAAAAGTGACATTAATATGGTAGTGTGCCATAGAGACTAGATACTAAAAGGTCCAGTAATTATAAGCATAAAAGAAGTGACCTCTGTTTAAAAATTTTCAACATATGTGTGTGTGTCTCTACACATACATATATACAGTTGTTTAGAAGTGGAACATGGTATGATAACTCTATTGATTGTCTGTGTAATAAATGGTGTGTTTTGAAACTTACATATGGTGTGAACATTCTTTCCATCACAATACAAGAAATAGTCCCTTCTCCCTATAGCTGCTGCTGCTAAGTCGCTTCAGTCATGTCCGACTCTGTGCGACCCCATAGACAGCAGCCCACCAGGCTCCTCCGTCCATGGGATTTTCAGGCAAGCGTACTGGAGTGGGGTGCCATTGCCTTCTCCTCTCCCTATAGCTAGATGAATAAATGTATAGTTCTCAGACTGGCAGGAGACAGGATGCTGTGAATGAGGCAGAGACAGTCCCAGCTAGAGGATGTGAAATTAAGAAATGGTATTTAGTTTTTCCTAGTTGACATAATTTGGAAAGATTAAAGTATGTTCAAATATAGACAGGAAGTGGTTGAGGATACAGAACAAAATGAGCATGATAAAAGAACCTTGAGGAGGCAGGAGGAAATAAGATACAGATCACAGGAGATAGAATTAACTATAGATAGCACTGAGATTCGGAGAAGGCAGTGGCACCCCACTCCAGTACTCTTGCCTGGAAAATCCCATGGACAAAGGAGCCTGGTGGGCTACAGTCCATGGGGTCGCGAAGAGTCGGACATGACAGAGCAACTTCACTTTAACTTTTCACTTTCATGCATTGGAGAAGGCAATGGCAACCCACCCCAGTGTTCTTGCCTGGAAAATCCCAGGGATGGGGGAGCGTAGTGGGCTGCGGTCTATGGAGTTGCACAGAATCGGACATAACTGAAGCGAATTAGCAGCAGCAGCAGCAGTAATTCATGGTACAGACTGTATTATACATTGCAAGCCATTAAGCATCTCGGGCCACCACCCACTAAACGCCAGGAGGACACTTCAGTTGTAACAGTAACAAATATCCTAACAAATTTACACCTCTCTAAATTAGGGAAGTGAAAGTGAAGTTGCTCAGTCGTGTTCCACTCTTTGTGACCCAATGGTCTGTAGCCTACCAGGCTCCTCCATCCATGGGATTCTCCAGGCAAGAATACTGGAGTGGGTTGCCATTTCCTTCTCCAGGGGGTCTTCCCGACCCAGGATCGAACCTGGGTCTCCCGCATTGCGGGCAGATGCTTTACCCCCTGAGCCACCAGGGAAGCCCCAAATTAGGGAAGTACTACCCCCTAATTTAGAACCACGAGGAACAGCCATGAATATGATCCCAAGCAACCAATGTTAGTGCTACCCACAGGTGCAGACTTGCCTTGCTCAGGGTCATAAATGCACTGTTCTAAGGCCTACTGTATTATCTGATACAGCAGCCACCATCCTATCCACATGAGTCTTTAAAGATAAATTAGTTAAAACAAAATCAAATATTCAGTTTCTCAGCTGAGCTAGTCATGGTCCAAGTGCTGAACAGCTACATATGGACTACAGTTACAGAATATTTCCATCATCTCAGAAATTCCTATTGGACTGAGTTAGTCAAAAGCATTCAGAGAACTGGTCCTCACCCTTAGTACCTGAAAATTTCTCTCCTAGTCAACCAGTTATCACTGTAATAGAATGTGAAAAGGGTTGGTAAACACTCCATGAAATTTGAAGTTGATGAACTGGTTAAAGCCAAAGACTCGACGAAACTAGCCAAAATCCAGTGTAAGTCAAACACCTGGTGAAGCTGAGAAGTTGTGGTAGAGATGTAACGTTTTAAAAAAATCTGTTCCTGCAATGATTCCACTAAATCCGTCAATATTTTATATTTGACAGATAAAATAGGATATTGTGTAACTCCTGTTCTTGAAGAAATTGACTCAGCTTCTCACCATGCGTCACTGAAAAATTCTGCATTTCTTGGGCTTGAGAAGGTGAGAACGATAAGTTGCTCTCCACTGGTTTCATTGACTTAGCTGGAAAGCAGCATGATTAGAACTGCATTTTCAAACATTATTTAGCAAACACATTTCAGAAACTTAGAGAGAGCATCTTAAGTACCATTTGGTTAGAACACAGTTTCCAAATACAGTTTCAGAACTTGGCATCACTTTACTCTTTTCTCCCTTAAATCATTTTTCTGGAAACATATGTAATATTTCTTACTCAAAGTATCTGACAGCCAAGAAATTCAATTATTCCGAGTCCATAAATCACAGGTTGTCAGTTACTCATAGCAGAGGAAACTAATTCAGAAATTGCTGGAAATGTAGATGCCTAGTAAAGTATTTTTTTAAGCTCTTTTTGCCAGGAAAATTATCTACTGAATACATAATCTCTTATTAGGGATATATTTCCCAAGAAATATATTGTGAAAAGTCAAACTCTAGATCTAAAAAAATGTGTTGCACTATTTTAATAGTTTAGAATTATCTGCATCAACTAATTATAGGTAGGTCACATTCATTTAATTAGGAATCTTTAAAACTAGGAACATTTTTCACTTTCCTTTTCATGAGCTGAAGACTTAGTGCTTTCAAAGGTTTTCCTACCTTAACATCCAAAGACTCTGCTTCTGTTGGCACACAAGGTGCTGCAAACCCTGCCCCCCTCCCATCCCCCAAGCCAAAATGTATTGTGGTACTAAAAACTGCTAGCTTCACAGAAAAACCCTAAATCTTGTGAAGTTTGCATTGTCTCTTGTTGATTACTTTATTCTTAAGATATTGGTCCCCACCTACTCACTAAGACAGAGGACCTCAATTGTCCTTCAGCAACATCTGGAGCTGGGGCTGGAAGAAATCCCTTGGGCCCTCCAAGCTTACTGCCCAGGAAAGAAGAGCCACGGTCTCCTCCGTGGGTGGCTGGATCAGCCAGCGCTGTCCCTCACTCTGTCTGTAATGGCCAGCCAGCCAAGGAAAGAGGTAACACCGAATCTTAGTCCCTTCAATCGACTTGAAGTGCTCCCTCCAGGCTGCTAGAGGTCCACTGCCCCCATCACCATCCCCAGAGGTGCTTATGCTTGGGACATATCTTTTTTCTGTCCTAAGTATATTACTACTTTCACATAAATATCTGAGAAAAATAGAAAAGAATGGAAGAAAGGCACGGTGTCCTTTATAGTACAACAAATTGCAGGAAAGCGTTCAAGTCCTGATAGGTGGTCAGCATCTTGCTATCTGTGAGGACTTCCCTGGTGGCTCACCTGTGGTGGTGCAGCATTTCTGAAGGGCACTGTCTATATAAATGTGAATATTCCGCTATCGTACTAGTAGTGTTTATTCTATTTAAAATAAGGAAAAGGTGGGAAGGCATCAATATTTCACCTGAAAGGTGAGATCATATCTGGCTATACCCATGAATCTTAGTCCTTCAGCCAAATCATGCAACTTATATACTTAGGTCTAAGATCCCAACCACAAGTCCACCCCATATGAACCACTCCGCTTGACCTGTTCTGCTGCTTCTGATTTAGATCCAAGTACCCGCTCTGTGGTGCTGTGGTGATTTCCGTTCCTGGCTCCTGCACTAGGCCCTGAGGCTTCATCTCTCTATTTGTCAAGCTCTGACTTCACTCTCAGCAAACAGGACTTCAACAAACCACGTTCCTGGTAGACAAGCATGTGCTCAAACTGAAAACAGGAATTCAGAGGAAGGATCTCACGTAAATAAAGGGAGCGCTTGAGTTCTCTATACCTGAAATGGAAAAAGGTTGAAAAATCTAGGTGGTCATCGGAGACAGGCCGGGAGCTGGCTGTAAGTGAGAAACCAAGGCGAGATCATTTCTGCTCCACCCCACCATCCCCAACCTTCATAAGGGGATTGGACCAGTAGTCTATAAAGAAAACTAATTTGAAACTGACCAAAAGTCTGCTTTTATATGTTAGTTCTGTTCATTTCTGGTACTTTTTCAGTCTCTAGNTGAAAAATCTAGGTGGTCATCGGAGACAGGCCGGGAGCTGGCTGTAAGTGAGAAACCAAGGCGAGATCATTTCTGCTCCACCCCACCATCCCCAACCTTCATAAGGGGATTGGACCAGTAGTCTATAAAGAAAACTAATTTGAAACTGACCAAAAGTCTGCTTTTATATGTTAGTTCTGTTCATTTCTGGTACTTTTTCAGTCTCTAGTTTGGCCTATTCATCTGCAATCAAAAAATATCAAAGAAGTTTTATTCAAGCAGAGCTAACACTATCAGCAAGTTATCATTCTAAAGCCAATATGGTGCATGACAATAGGAATCACAACAAGCAATGTCAAGGGAAAGTGAGAAACAAGGGGAGAGAGTTGCTTTCAGTAAGTCCTTTATCCTCTTCACCCGAAAATACCCATTTCAGCGTGAATTTTGGAGTTCCAGAGTTTTATTTTACTGACAAATGTGGCTTTTATGTACTATCTTCCCTTGTAAATTCTGCACACTGTTGCATTTTTTCACAAGTGGGAAAGTCCACTTTGTCATTGGATAAAGATAAATTTACTACTTTAATAATTTGCAATATTCGATGCAGGATGCAGGATGCTTGGGGCTGGTGCATGGGAATGATCCGGAGGGATGATGTGAGGTGGGAGGTGGGGGTGGGGCTGTCTCTTATACACATCTTAATATTTCTTACTCAAAGTATCTGACAGCCAAGAAATTCAATTATTCCGAGTCCATAAATCACAGGTTGTCAGTTACTCATAGCAGAGGAAACTAATTCAGAAATTGCTGGAAATGTAGATGCCTAGTAAAGTATTTTTTTAAGCTCTTTTTGCCAGGAAAATTATCTACTGAATACATAATCTCTTATTAGGGATATATTTCCCAAGAAATATATTGTGAAAAGTCAAACTCTAGATCTAAAAAAATGTGTTGCACTATTTTAATAGTTTAGAAT
>SJYX01018350.1:0-29704 GCA_006410675.1 Oreotragus oreotragus
AATTGGTAAAAGATAAATGCTTGTTTGGGCTTCTTCATCTTTGCTTTTCACCAATTATGAGTCTTCATATTTAAAGTGGGTTTCACGTATACATGATTTATTTTCATTTAGTGGTAAAGAATCCGTCTGAAATGCAGGAGCCGTACCAGATGTGAATTCCATCTCTTGGAAAGATTCCCTGCAGGAAAGCATGGCAACCCACTCGAGTATTATTGCCTGAAGAATCCCCGTGAACGGACGAGACTGGAGGGCTTACAGTCCATGGGGTGACAAAGAGTTGGGACATGACTGTGCAAGGAAACAACAGCAGACACATATGACTAACAGAGACTCTGAAAATAGTAAAAATAGATGAGAAAATTCTCAGCCTAAACAAAGCAAAGCAAAAAACAAAACAAAACAAAACAAACAAACAAACAAAAAAAAAACAACCTAGACTGTAGAGCTGAATTATGAAAGGTTTCAGGCAATAAAATATCTAACAACAGTAGTGTAAACAGTGTGTTCCACACAGGACAGAGGAGTAATTTTTAATACCCACTTGAAAGAAAAACATTCTACTTACATTCATAAATTAAAGGAAATGAAACTGTTCAGAAAACAAATATAGTATAAAATCTACTGATCATTTTATATCTAATTAAGACTATAAAACTGTAAGGGAATTTATAAGAAAAAATCTGTGAAAGTTAAAGCAGCCCCCCAATGAAAAGAGTTGGACACGACTGAGTGACTGAACTGAACTGAAGCAGCCCCAATGAACATAATTTTATTTTCTTTTTCCCATAGTCTCAAAATAATTGACAATTAAGAGAGTATTTAGCTTTAAAACATACTTTTTCAATTTCAGCAGGATATTTCATATTGAAATATAAGATTTTTTTCATGCTAAAAATCTCTGTATCTTGCAGTGAATATTTTGTTTCACTGATTTAGACATAAATAAAATCATATTGTGTGTCTTTGCCTTGACCATCTTTGTGGCATCACTGTGCATTTAGAATCAACTGTTTGAATGTATGGACTGTGAAGTTTTTGGGTCACATACTGTTGAAACCTAACTTGAAGGATTTTGAGAATTACTTTGCTAGCATGTGAAATGAGTGCAGTTGTGTGGCAGTTTGAACATTGTCTGGCATTGCTTTATTTGGCATTGCTTTATTTGGCATTGTAATGAAAACTGATCTTTTCCAGTCCTGTGGCCAATGCGAAGTTTTCCAAAGTGGTTAGCATATTGAGTGCAGCACTTTAAGAGTACCACCAGTTAGGATTTGAAAGAGCTCAGCTGGAATTTAATCACCTCCACTAGCTTTCCTGGTACTGCTGCTTCCTAAGGCCCACGTGTCTGCACTCCAGGATGTCTGGCTCTAGGTGAGTGATCACACCGTCGTGGTTATCCAGGTTATTAAGATTTTTTTAAAAGTTCTTCTGTGTATTCCTGCTACCTCTTCTTAATCTCTTCTGCTTTAGTTAGGCCCATAATGTTTCTGTCCTTTATTGTGCCTGTCTTTGCATGAAATGTTTCCTTGGCATTCCTCATTTTCTTGATGAAATATCTAGTCTTTTCCATTGCATTGCTTTCCTCTGTTTCTTTGCTTTATTCAAATCCCTTGCGAGTATACTTTGGAAGTGACAAATAGATTCAAGGGCTAGATCTGGCACACAGAGTACCAGAAGACTTATGGATGGAGGTTCCTAACATTATACAGGCGGTGGTGATCAAAACCATCCACAAGAAAAATCAATGCAAAAAGGCAAAGTGGTTGTCTGAGGAGGCCTTACAAAGAGATGAGAAGATAAGAGAAAGACAAAGGAGACACAGAAAGATATAGCCACCTAAATGCAGAGACCCAAAGACTAGCAAGGAGAGATAAGAAGGCCTTCTTAAGTGAGCCACCAGGGAAATCCCTTATCTAATAAAAGGGATTTCTCAGTGGAATCGCTATGTGCTCAGTCCCCTCCTATGGACACTATGTCATAGTGCCTCCTCCCCTCCCCAGCTGGGGGTCACCGTCTGTTAGCTCAGTACCCAGGGGGAGGGGACACCCCAGCCTCTCCCATGGGGGAAGCCACAGACTTGACAACCAGGTGTGTATCCCTGAGGATGTGATTGTACAAATCATGCACTCACCATTGATCATCACCTCACACCCTGCATTCTCCCGAGAGACACACGGAGGACTAAGGAGACCCTTAACCCTACCATCTGGCCCCACCTCAGCAGTAAGCCATATTCAGTGGACACCCAGACAATTGGCAAGCCTCGCAAGACAGGGCTGAGAATAGCCTCCGAAATGCCCAGCTCCTAAACATGCCTACCAGCAGCCCTGAGGCAGCTTCTGGTTCAGGCCTGTAAAGTCCCAGGATGTGACTGAGACGCATCCTATGCAATGCCCAGGTCCACCCAGACACCCTCCCTCAGCCCCGAAGCAGCTTCTGGTTTAGCCCAGTGACGTCACAGGATGGGAAGGAGGAGGGGCCTCCGCAATGCCCAGCTCCTCTGAGCGCCCTCCCTCAGCCCCTAGGTAGCTTCTGGTTCAGGCCGGTAAGGTCACAGGACGTGACTTAGAGGCAGCCTCCGCGATGCCCAGCTCTACACACGTGCCATTCATCAGCCCCAAAGCAGTTTCCAGTTCAACCTGATGACATCGTCAACAAATCCTTCTACCCAGATGAAGTCGCCTGCGACATTGTTGGTATGGCCAGGGGATGATCCCGGCCACTGGCCCTGCACCCATGTGCAAAGGTAGGGAAGCCCCCACTGGGTCAGCTTTTCTAGGGACCAGGCCGGGTGGACCCGAACAAACCCAAGGTTCTCTGTGAGGTTGATGTTGGCCACTGACAGCCTGCCTGGGACAAGAGAGGGGCTACTGTTCATGGTGCTGTCTGTGGGATCAGCCACCCACATGTGCGGACACTAACCCATGGAGTCATGTGGCCGACCAAACCGTGTGGTCACCGACTCACATGGTTACCCACCCATGCAGTCTCCAACCCACATGGTCTCCTGCCCATGTGCCCAATAACCCATGGGGTCACCCACCCATGCAGTCACCCAACCATGTGAGCCCTAACCCATGGGGTCACCTGCCCACGCAGTCCTCAAGCTGTGCCATTACCCACCCAGACTCTGGCCTCCACAGAGGTCAAAGATGAGAGGTCTGGCAGAGACTGAAGTGCAGACAGCAGGGGCTCACAGCGGTGTTGACTCATGAATTTCTCCTGTTACAGAAGGCAGGCGGGTTGGACAGTGACCCCAAAGATGTCCCCGTCCTGGCCCTGTGTGGTGGACACAGTAATGTTCACATGGATGTCCATGTCCTGTCTACATCCTGATCCCCTGTGGTGGACACAGTAACATCCCCAAGGATGTCCACACCCTGGTCATGTGGTGAACAGAATAACATCCCCTAATACATCCTGTTCCATTTCTCCACTTGAACCCAAAGCCAGCTCCATGTGCTAGGACATGCGTGTGACCAAGTGTTCCAGTCTGAAGGTAGCACTCCCCTGGGTGGTTGCAGCTCTTCATGTACTCCAGGTAGTGGACGAGGTCTTGGGGCTTCACCTGGTTCCCCCATCAGTAGGGGATACTGGGCCACAGTTCTGCATGCTGACTCATGGATGTCTCGTCCTTGTATGACACAATGACCTGCTGGCCCTGGACCACAGCTGGTGCAGAGTCGGCACCTCCTGGGTTGAGAATCATCTGGGTGCCCATGGGACATGTGCACATTGGTTATGGGAGTGCCTTGTGACA
Organism: Oreotragus oreotragus; assembly: GCA_006410675.1. Taxonomy (NCBI): domain Eukaryota; kingdom Metazoa; phylum Chordata; class Mammalia; order Artiodactyla; family Bovidae; genus Oreotragus; species Oreotragus oreotragus. The sequence goes on from SJYX01018350.1 coordinate 3,761, forward strand.
CGATGTGTCAGTTATTGGGGGTGTCTGAGAATCCACAGTGATGTGTGGATTATTAGGGTGTCTATGAGCAGTGATGGGCTGGTTATTGGGTTCTCTGTGAGAAGAGACAGTCATGGGTGGGTTATTGGCATGTCTGAGTAGAGACACTAGTGAGTAGATTACTGGTTTGTCTGAGTGGAAACAGTGGTGCATAGATTACTTGTGTGTCTTGAGCAGTGATGGGTTGATTATTGGGGTGCCTGAGTGGAAACAGAGGTGGGTGGATTACTGGGGCTTCTGATAAGAAATGGCAGGTGGATTACTGGGGCATTGTGAGGTGTGATTGATGGGTTTTGGGGGTGTCTGAATAGAAGCCAGGCAGGGTGGATTATTGGGTGTGCCTGTGACCAGTGATGGGCTGATCATTGGGGTGTTTGAGTGGAGACCATGGTGAGTGGATTACTGGGGATCCATGGGCGGCATAACCTGGTGCCTGAATCAGCCTCATGGAGTGAGCAGATAGTCTGATTACAGTGAGACCTAGTGCTCCCACCGCCCCCTGCTTCCAAGAGCATGGGCAGCCTGTGGCCCCTGCTCACCCCACAGGGACAAAGCATGTCACCAAAGATATTTCTGATACAACCCATCAAGTACTCGTGCATGTCCTCCATAATGCCCTCAAAGTTGCTGCACGCCAGGATACCCTCCTCCTGGGGGTGGTTCTCCAGCTACTCTGATAACTCCGTGAGCATATCCTGGGTGAGGGTGGGGAGAAAGGCCATGTAGTGAGAGACAGAGTGTCGTCATTGGGCAATCCCCTCAGCACAGCCACTCTACAGACAGGTTGGGTTGTCCTGACACACAAAGATATAAAGCATGGTGCTTGCCCCCAAGGGGCCCAGCATCTCCTGAGTTGCAGTGGGGAGCCATAGCATTGCACTGGTGTGTGTGTGTGTGTGTGTGTGTGTGTGTGTATGTGTGTGTGTGTGTATGTACATGCTTTTGTAGGTACAGGTGCACACACAGGTATACATGTGTTCAGGGTCTGTGTGTGCATGGATATGCATGTCTGTGTGTGTTAGCACAGCAGCAGAGAGCAGCACTTATAATATTTTGTGAAGTCTGTACTCCAAGGAGCATGTGAGGCCTGCAAGGTACATGCACACTGAGGGCCAGGACAGAACCTCCATACCCAGGGTTCATTAGGTTCTGTGGTGGGGACACTGGGGGCCGAGGCCAGAGTGAATCATTAAGTGACTTGGCCAGCAGCCGAGAGAATGGACTGGACACCCCAAAACAGTACATAGGAAAAGACATGTCAGGGACATGGTATAGCCAAATTCTGGGAGACACCCCAGAGGCCAGGGTTGCAGGTGTGAGTTCAAAAATACACGTTGGTTGGGAATTATTAATAACTGATGCCAGAAGTCAGACCTCTCATTCTTGAAATGGACGTGTGTCCGTTTCCTTAGAGGTCAGTGTCTTCTAACAGGAGCGGACCTGTGTTGTCCCCCTTAGAGGTCAGCCTCTTGTGCCTGGTGTAACCGTGTGTTCATCTGAGTAGAAGTGTATCTGTCAGAGGGAACGTTTGCCCATCCGCTCAGAGGCCATCCCCCTCCTGCCTGGACCAGACGTGGATGTCCCTGAATTTCGGACCTGCTCCGTTTGTACCGCTGCCCCCATTTTTAAAAGTTCTTCTGTGTATTCCTGCTACCTCTTCTTAATCTCTTCTGCTTTAGTTAGGCCCATAATGTTTCTGTCCTTTATTGTGCCTGTCTTTGCATGAAATGTTTCCTTGGCATTCCTCATTTTCTTGATGAAATATCTAGTCTTTTCCATTGCATTGCTTTCCTCTGTTTCTTTGCTTTATTCAAATCCCTTGCGAGTATACTTTGGAAGTGACAAATAGATTCAAGGGCTAGATCTGGCACACAGAGTACCAGAAGACTTATGGATGGAGGTTCCTAACATTATACAGGCGGTGGTGATCAAAACCATCCACAAGAAAAATCAATGCAAAAAGGCAAAGTGGTTGTCTGAGGAGGCCTTACAAAGAGATGAGAAGATAAGAGAAAGACAAAGGAGACACAGAAAGATATAGCCACCTAAATGCAGAGACCCAAAGACTAGCAAGGAGAGATAAGAAGGCCTTCTTAAGTGAGCCACCAGGGAAATCCCTTATCTAATAAAAGGGATTTCTCAGTGGAATCGCTATGTGCTCAGTCCCCTCCTATGGACACTATGTCATAGTGCCTCCTCCCCTCCCCAGCTGGGGGTCACCGTCTGTTAGCTCAGTACCCAGGGGGAGGGGACACCCCAGCCTCTCCCATGGGGGAAGCCACAGACTTGACAACCAGGTGTGTATCCCTGAGGATGTGATTGTACAAATCATGCACTCACCATTGATCATCACCTCACACCCTGCATTCTCCCGAGAGACACACGGAGGACTAAGGAGACCCTTAACCCTACCATCTGGCCCCACCTCAGCAGTAAGCCATATTCAGTGGACACCCAGACAATTGGCAAGCCTCGCAAGACAGGGCTGAGAATAGCCTCCGAAATGCCCAGCTCCTAAACATGCCTACCAGCAGCCCTGAGGCAGCTTCTGGTTCAGGCCTGTAAAGTCCCAGGATGTGACTGAGACGCATCCTATGCAATGCCCAGGTCCACCCAGACACCCTCCCTCAGCCCCGAAGCAGCTTCTGGTTTAGCCCAGTGACGTCACAGGATGGGAAGGAGGAGGGGCCTCCGCAATGCCCAGCTCCTCTGAGCGCCCTCCCTCAGCCCCTAGGTAGCTTCTGGTTCAGGCCGGTAAGGTCACAGGACGTGACTTAGAGGCAGCCTCCGCGATGCCCAGCTCTACACACGTGCCATTCATCAGCCCCAAAGCAGTTTCCAGTTCAACCTGATGACATCGTCAACAAATCCTTCTACCCAGATGAAGTCGCCTGCGACATTGTTGGTATGGCCAGGGGATGATCCCGGCCACTGGCCCTGCACCCATGTGCAAAGGTAGGGAAGCCCCCACTGGGTCAGCTTTTCTAGGGACCAGGCCGGGTGGACCCGAACAAACCCAAGGTTCTCTGTGAGGTTGATGTTGGCCACTGACAGCCTGCCTGGGACAAGAGAGGGGCTACTGTTCATGGTGCTGTCTGTGGGATCAGCCACCCACATGTGCGGACACTAACCCATGGAGTCATGTGGCCGACCAAACCGTGTGGTCACCGACTCACATGGTTACCCACCCATGCAGTCTCCAACCCACATGGTCTCCTGCCCATGTGCCCAATAACCCATGGGGTCACCCACCCATGCAGTCACCCAACCATGTGAGCCCTAACCCATGGGGTCACCTGCCCACGCAGTCCTCAAGCTGTGCCATTACCCACCCAGACTCTGGCCTCCACAGAGGTCAAAGATGAGAGGTCTGGCAGAGACTGAAGTGCAGACAGCAGGGGCTCACAGCGGTGTTGACTCATGAATTTCTCCTGTTACAGAAGGCAGGCGGGTTGGACAGTGACCCCAAAGATGTCCCCGTCCTGGCCCTGTGTGGTGGACACAGTAATGTTCACATGGATGTCCATGTCCTGTCTACATCCTGATCCCCTGTGGTGGACACAGTAACATCCCCAAGGATGTCCACACCCTGGTCATGTGGTGAACAGAATAACATCCCCTAATACATCCTGTTCCATTTCTCCACTTGAACCCAAAGCCAGCTCCATGTGCTAGGACATGCGTGTGACCAAGTGTTCCAGTCTGAAGGTAGCACTCCCCTGGGTGGTTGCAGCTCTTCATGTACTCCAGGTAGTGGACGAGGTCTTGGGGCTTCACCTGGTTCCCCCATCAGTAGGGGATACTGGGCCACAGTTCTGCATGCTGACTCATGGATGTCTCGTCCTTGTATGACACAATGACCTGCTGGCCCTGGACCACAGCTGGTGCAGAGTCGGCACCTCCTGGGTTGAGAATCATCTGGGTGCCCATGGGACATGTGCACATTGGTTATGGGAGTGCCTTGTGACACGATGTGTCAGTTATTGGGGGTGTCTGAGAATCCACAGTGATGTGTGGATTATTAGGGTGTCTATGAGCAGTGATGGGCTGGTTATTGGGTTCTCTGTGAGAAGAGACAGTCATGGGTGGGTTATTGGCATGTCTGAGTAGAGACACTAGTGAGTAGATTACTGGTTTGTCTGAGTGGAAACAGTGGTGCATAGATTACTTGTGTGTCTTGAGCAGTGATGGGTTGATTATTGGGGTGCCTGAGTGGAAACAGAGGTGGGTGGATTACTGGGGCTTCTGATAAGAAATGGCAGGTGGATTACTGGGGCATTGTGAGGTGTGATTGATGGGTTTTGGGGGTGTCTGAATAGAAGCCAGGCAGGGTGGATTATTGGGTGTGCCTGTGACCAGTGATGGGCTGATCATTGGGGTGTTTGAGTGGAGACCATGGTGAGTGGATTACTGGGGATCCATGGGCGGCATAACCTGGTGCCTGAATCAGCCTCATGGAGTGAGCAGATAGTCTGATTACAGTGAGACCTAGTGCTCCCACCGCCCCCTGCTTCCAAGAGCATGGGCAGCCTGTGGCCCCTGCTCACCCCACAGGGACAAAGCATGTCACCAAAGATATTTCTGATACAACCCATCAAGTACTCGTGCATGTCCTCCATAATGCCCTCAAAGTTGCTGCACGCCAGGATACCCTCCTCCTGGGGGTGGTTCTCCAGCTACTCTGATAACTCCGTGAGCATATCCTGGGTGAGGGTGGGGAGAAAGGCCATGTAGTGAGAGACAGAGTGTCGTCATTGGGCAATCCCCTCAGCACAGCCACTCTACAGACAGGTTGGGTTGTCCTGACACACAAAGATATAAAGCATGGTGCTTGCCCCCAAGGGGCCCAGCATCTCCTGAGTTGCAGTGGGGAGCCATAGCATTGCACTGGTGTGTGTGTGTGTGTGTGTGTGTGTGTGTGTATGTGTGTGTGTGTGTATGTACATGCTTTTGTAGGTACAGGTGCACACACAGGTATACATGTGTTCAGGGTCTGTGTGTGCATGGATATGCATGTCTGTGTGTGTTAGCACAGCAGCAGAGAGCAGCACTTATAATATTTTGTGAAGTCTGTACTCCAAGGAGCATGTGAGGCCTGCAAGGTACATGCACACTGAGGGCCAGGACAGAACCTCCATACCCAGGGTTCATTAGGTTCTGTGGTGGGGACACTGGGGGCCGAGGCCAGAGTGAATCATTAAGTGACTTGGCCAGCAGCCGAGAGAATGGACTGGACACCCCAAAACAGTACATAGGAAAAGACATGTCAGGGACATGGTATAGCCAAATTCTGGGAGACACCCCAGAGGCCAGGGTTGCAGGTGTGAGTTCAAAAATACACGTTGGTTGGGAATTATTAATAACTGATGCCAGAAGTCAGACCTCTCATTCTTGAAATGGACGTGTGTCCGTTTCCTTAGAGGTCAGTGTCTTCTAACAGGAGCGGACCTGTGTTGTCCCCCTTAGAGGTCAGCCTCTTGTGCCTGGTGTAACCGTGTGTTCATCTGAGTAGAAGTGTATCTGTCAGAGGGAACGTTTGCCCATCCGCTCAGAGGCCATCCCCCTCCTGCCTGGACCAGACGTGGATGTCCCTGAATTTCGGACCTGCTCCGTTTGTACCGCTGCCCCCACCCCGACCCCCACCTCCATGAGGGCCGTCGAGTACACCATGTGTCCAGAGTGCAGGTTTCTCTCAGTGCCCTCCTCCATGTGCGCCATCTGCAGGTCCTCACCCCAGCGTCCAGGTGCTTTGTGATGCACAGCACCTGCACACAGAGTTCCATCATCTGTGCTGGACACAGAGGGCGGCCCCCCACTCAGGGGCTGGGCATGCACTGAGGACACCTAACTGAGGGCCACATCTGCCACTGTGTATTCAGCCATGTTGTTGCTGCTGGGTTTGAGACCCTGCTTCTGGGAACAGGGTCTCCAGGGTCTTTGGTCATGTAGAGCACAGAGCCCGGGTCCCCACTGTGATCTTGAGGGGGTGTTCTTGAAGAGTTGAGCCTCAGCCTCCTCTCAGGCAGTCCCTGGGTGGAAGCACCCTGTGGGTTCAACAGCCCAGGCTCCACGACACCCAAGCTGGACCCTTGAACATAAGGACACACTAGACCCACAGAGGTCTGTGCCCACCCCCACAAACAGCACTAGGAAAGGTAAGAAGCAATCAAGGGAAGAGAACGAAAGGACTAAACATCTGTCCACCACACAAATAAGACAGGAAAAAGCAAAAAAAAATAACTTTAACATAAATTAAAAAGTGAAAGTTGCTCAGTCGTTTCCAACTCATTTCGATCCAGTGTACTGTAGCCTACCAAACCCCTCTGTCCGTGGAATTATCCAGACAAAATTACTGGAGTGGGTTGCCTTTCCCTTATCCAGATCTTACCAACCCAGGATTGAACCCACATCACCCTCATTGCAAGCAGATCCTTTACCAACTGAGCCACCAGGGAAGCCCTAATATAAATTCGTAGCAGAAAATGTACTGTGTCCTCTACAGTGAGTCATAATGGGAAAAGAACAAAAAACATGAGGATAAAAAATGGGGAAGAAAATAATAGATTCTCTCTATCCAAACTAAAGAAGAAGCAAAAACTAATATTAACACAAACTAGTAACAGAAAATGGTACTGTGTTTTCTACACAGAGTCATAATGGAAAAAGAAAAATATATAAGGATAAAAAATGGGAAAAGAAGTCACAGCCCCCTCAATCCAAATGAAAAGAAAAAGCAAAGACTCATATGAATATTGTCAGCTGTTATCAGGCACTTGCCATCCACCTCTACAAGTATTAAATGAAGTGCTGCAGCAGACGCTGATCTTAAACACCCCCTGAAAGACCACTACCCATGCCACCGACCCTGCACACACCCAGGACTCTTTGGCAGCCAAACCACTTGAGACTGCAGCAATGAGGTCCCCAAATATGACGAGAACCCTGCCCTGGAGGGATGCAGAACAGAGGGACACAGAGCCAAGGGACCATCAAAGCAGAGGGACCCCAGTCCTACAGGACTCCAGGGCTCTGGTGGACCCCCTCCTGCTGGCTCCCTCCTCTGGGTGTGACCTTTAAGGCCAGGCTGTAGGCACCTGATGCAAGCAGAAATATATTTTGTCCACATTCCAGCCCTGGCTCTCTGCTAATCAGTTCTCCTGAGGAGGATTCCAGCAACTGAGGAACTCCCAGGAGGAAGCAATTACATAAGGTAAGAGCTGTGCTTGACAGCCTCTTGTCCTCTTGGGAACACCAGCCTGGGAGCAGAAAAACCAGGAATATGAGTGCCCCTCAAGTGCAGGTACAGGAAGGCGGGGGCCATCTGTCCCCTCCAGGTGGGTACCTGCTTTTGCAGGCACCTGGGCCCAGGTGGGTTTTCTACCCCATCCTGCATCCACCCCAGGGTTATCGTGTGTGTGACAGGACCACTGTAAATTGGGTGCCCCCTCCCCACAGAGAGGGCCCCCGCCATTGACTCCTCTCCATCCTCCACAATGACTGCTTCCCACCCCGGCTTCTCTCCACACCATAAAATCCCCGATCCACCCTGGAGAAGCACTACAGAGGAGGGGTGTGAGTGCATGGGTGTGTTCTCAGTCATCTCGACTCTCTGTGACCCCATGGACTCTAGCCTGCCAGGCTCCTCTGTGCCTGATTTCCCATGTGAGAATACTAAAGTGGGGTGCCATTTTCTCCTCCATGGGATCTTCTCGATCCAGGGATCAAACCCGAGTCCCATGTATTGCAGGCTGATTCTTTACTGTCTGAGCCACCAAGAAAATCTCGCTAGAGGGGTTCTCAGAGGACATGGGAACTCAGCTATTGCCTATCTGGGACCAGGAAGGAGCTCTTTTCAGCTCAACTGCACAGAGAGTGGGACCCAGTCTCCCCCTTCCCCTCCCAGGTCCCCCAGACTCTGTGACTTCAGACAGTGATGCTGTTAGTCCATGGGCCCCCATTCTGGCTTCAGGCTGGTTCCAGAGTAAAGCTGTGTCCTTTCCTACATTTCTGGGAGGCTGTCTGGGTGGGGAAGATCTCCTGGAGGAGGGCTTGCAACCCACTCCAGTATTCTTGCCTGCAAAATCCCATTGACAGAGAAGCCTGGTGGACTAGAGTCAATGGGGTCACAAAGAGTCAGACATGACTGAGCGGCTAAACAACAATTCTGCTTTACACCAGGTTTGTTCTCAACCCCGTTTCCCCAAGAGTGATAAGGACACTGCCCACTGTGGATGACACTAACGGGTGAAGCTGGGGCCAGGGCCTGGGTGTGGCCGCAGACCCTCACCTTTTTGGTGGATGGATGGATGGGTGGGTCAGCAGCATGTGGTCCATGCACACAGTTGTGTATGAGTCACCATGAAAAGGAGAGAAGTTCTGACACAGACTGCATCGTGGATGGACCTTGAACACACGATGGTCAGTGAGAGAAGCAGACACAGAAGGACACATTTTACATATCCATTTATAAGAAATGTCCAGAACAGGCCAATTCACAAAGACAGAAGCAGATGAGTGGTGCTCGGGCTTGGGGGAGAGGGATCATGAGTTACTTTGTAAGGGGTACAGGAAGGAGACCAGCCAAAGGCCCCTCTGTGGATGGAGAAGACCTTAAGACTTGGAAGCCTCCTCCTTGTGGGGCCCCCACAGCCTTCCCCACTGGGAAGCACCCGGAATGGCTGAGAGACTGGGTCCATGGTTCCCTGTCTACTCCACACCCTCAAAGGAAGAGCTCTGTGGGGGCCCTTTCTCCCGGGGATTGGAGTGGCTGGCATAGAACCCCACAGCTGTCGAGAGGGTGAGAGTCTAAAGCTGCCTTCCATAGAAAACAGCACTTCCTGTTTGTCCAACTGTCCATGTGAGCTCACAAAGGGCAGGGCCCAGGATCACAGAGCCAGGGCAGGGTCCAGTGTGTGCATGGTCAGAGGAGTGCTGGTGGAGAATGGGGCACATTTGCACCTTGAGGAGATGAGCAGAGTTCTGTCTGACAGGGACCCTCCCCTCTCAGCCCACGGTGTCTGTTGGCCACCACTCTGATGACCTGAGCACAGCAGTTTCACCCTGGAAGTGCCCACCTCCCTGGTCACCATCGGGCACCCCCAAATCCAGATACCCGCCCATAGCTGAGCTTTGCAGCACTTTTTGCAACCAAAATGGCTGGAGTCAGAGGTTCCTCATTTTAATTACATAGTTCTGGTACCACTTACCAGGTTGTTTTGGGGGCGGGTGGCCCACTTAAACTTTGGGCCTTCCAGGCTCAAGTGCAGAAGGTGCTGCAAAAGCTCTGAATGAAAACATGGATGGAAAGGTAAAGGGTCCCCAGGAGTAGGACAGAGTGGCTGAGAAAACACAACACCCCCCCCAGGGAGGCTGGCATGTGTCCTGAAGGCAGGCTCTTGGGGGTTCACTTACCTTCCTGGTTGAATGTGATAAAGTGGACAGACAAAGGAAGGTGCTGGTGTGTGTATGTATGTGTGTGCAGTATGTGTGTGTGTGTGTTTTGTGTGTATGTGTGTGTGTTCCATGTGCATGTATGTATGTGTGTGTGTTCTGTGTGCCTGTGTGTGCCTGCATGTGTGCATGTTTGGCTCTGAGGCTTCGCACACCCAGACCCGTCTCGCACCCGCATCCCCGAGCTGAGCCTGTGGGGCCTTACTTGGGAAGGAGAAGTGGTGCCGTTTCATGTCCCAGAGCAGAGAACTCAGTACCAACATCCAGTCTGAGTTCACCTTGGTGGCACAGGAAGGAGCCGGCCAAGCTCACCTGCCAGCCCATTGGAGGCCGAGCCTGGGTGATCTGGGGAAGGAAATGGGGCTTTGCATAATTAAAACAGGACGTGCAGAAGACCCAGTGTTGTCCCAGTGCTGGCGGTGCTGAGGCGTGGCTCTGAGAATCTGTACCTGCAGACTTCTCTCCAAGAGAAAGGAGGGTGGGGTGGTGGAGAGAGGAGAAGTGCTCTAGAGACAGAGAAACTGAGACACAGAGAGAAATGGACAGAGACATGAAGACAGACAGACAGAAGTAGGGTGAGAGGAGAGACAGACACAGGAGGTGAGGTGAGGGTTTGAGGGGGAGCAAGGTAGGGGGGAGACAGGGACCAACAGACAGACCCCAGCAGCTGAAATCTGTTCTCCCTGAGGCTAGAGCTTGTGACCCCCTCCAGAGGGTCCCCCTTCCTCGCACTGTGCACCAACTCCCTTCTCTTGGGGCTGAGAGGGGCCCAGGTGAGCCTGTGGGCTCCAGGTATAGGGGCTTCCATCTTAGGGGTGATGGAGCCCAGGCACAAGGTCACATGCCCTTCACTCTTCAGAGGCAGTCTCTGCATCTAGTATTGCTGCAGTAAAAGTGACTGGACAGGCTCCCAGGATGAAAAACCCTCCTGAGCAGCTAAGAAGCTGGGAATGCTTCCAGGCAGGGTCTGAGTGTCCCCTCTCTTCTGTTATGGGTGGGTGTCCAGGTGGTCTGCATGCCATCAGGACTCCTTTCATGGAAAACACATGTCTGGACCATTATTTTTGTGTTTACTCCTCTCCATGGACCGGGGTAGTCTCTATTCATAAAGTCTATAGTAATAGTTATAGTTCTATACTCTATAGTAATAGTTCCCTTCTCTTGTTACAGTCCCACCCTCTACAGTAATACTCCCCTTCTGTTGTCATACTCTCCTCTCTACAGTAATAGTTCCCCTTCTATAGTAACAGCCCCTTCAATATCATAGTTGGAGAAAGGCATGACAACCCACTCCAGTATTCTTAGCTGGAGAATCCTATGGACAGAAGGGCTTGGCTGGCTCCATGCGGTCAGTCCATGGAGTTGCAAAAAATAGGACACGACTGATCGACCAACACTAATTTCATAGTGTTTAGCGTAATAGCTGTCTATTCTCAATACTTCACTTCTGCAGTAACTGTGCTGCTATACTGTCGTAGTTGCCCCTCTGTAATAATAGTCCCCCTTCATTGTATTACTCCTCTTCTATTGTCATAGCCACCCCCCCCCACAGTAAAGATTCCTCTTCTACAGTATCAGCTCCTCTCTATTGTCATAGTAACCGTTCCCTTATAGGGTAACAGTTTATTAGAGATCTAATAGAAATAAAAGTTAAAATGAAGTTGCTCAGTCGTGTCCGACTCTTTGTGACCCCATGGATTGTTACTTACAAGGCTCTTCCATCCATGGGATTCTCCAGGCAAGAGTACTGGAGTGGGTTGCCATTTCCTTCTCCAGGGGATCTTCCCGACCCAGGGATCAAAACTGGGTCTCCCGCATCATAGGCAGACGTCTTTACTGCCTGAGCCACCAGGGAAGGCAAGAGTAATAGAGTAATAGTTCTCCTTTACTGTCATAGTCCTCCATCCCATACACTAATAGTCCTGTCTCTATTGTCATATTTCACTTAATATTGTAATAGTCCCTGCTCTGCAGTAAGAGTCTCTCCTCTACTGAAATAGCACTCCTGTGATGTCATAGTCCTACTATATAATAATAGTTACCCACTCTATTATTTCCCCTTCTACAGTAGTACTGTCATAGTCACCACTCTGCAACAAAATCCTCGATTGTAGTAGTGCCCTTAGATGATAATAGTCTGACTCTAACATTCCCCTTCTAGAGTAATAGTCCTCCACTTCTATAATCTCGCTCTACAGTAAATGTCCCCCTCTACTGTCATAGTCCACTCCCTATTGTAATAAATCTGTCTCTGTGGTAGTAGACTCTCATCTAGTAATCTTCCTCTGTTGTCAGTATTCCCCTTCCACAGTAAAAGTTCCCCTTCTACTATAACAGTGCTGCCTCTGTTATAGTTTCCCCTCTATGCTAATAGTCCCCTTCTGCTGTCCCTCCTCTATATTAATAGTCCCTTTACTATCTTAGTAGTCCCCACTCTATAGTAATAGTCTTCCTCAATTTCAGTAGTCCCTTTCTATTGTAATAGTCCCTGTCTGCAGTAATAGACCCCCATTCATTATAATAGTCCCCCCCCTAATGTAATAGTCTTCTTCTATTATAATAGTCCCTCTCTCTTTGTCTTAGTTTCCTCTGTTCAGTAATAGGCCCCCCTCTACAGTGATAGACAACCCTCTACTGTAGTAGTCTCACATATGCTATAATAGTCCTCTCTCAACAGTGAGAGTCCTCCTCTATTGTAATAGCCTCCCTCTATCGTAAGAGTCCTCCCTCCATAAATGGTTCTGCCTCTTCTGTAATACAGCAAAGCAGAGACATTATTTGTCAACAAACATCTGTCTAGTGAAGGCTATGTTTTTTCCAATGGTCATGTATGGATGTGAGAGTTGCACTATACAGAAAGCTGAGTGCCGAATAATTGAGTCTTTTGAATTGTGGTGTTGGAGAGGACTCTTGAGGGTCCCTTGGACTGCAAGGAGATCCAACCAGTCCATCCTAAAGGACATCAGTCGTGGGTTTTCACTGGAAGGACTGATGCTAAAGCTGAAACTCCAATATTTGGCCACCTGATGTGAAGAGCTGACTCACTGAAAAAGACCCTGATGTAGGGAAAGATTGAGGGCAGGAGGAGAAGGGGACGACAGAAGATGAGATGGTTGGATGGCATCACTGACTCAATGAACATGGGTTTGAGTGGACTACGGGAGTTGGTGATGGACAGGAAGGCCGGCTGTGCTGTGGTTCATGGGGTAGCAAAGAGTCGGACATGACTGAGCGACTGAAATGAATTGAATTTCTGGAGTAGTCCCCCTCTACAGAATGGCCCCCCTCTATTGTAATAGTTCCCTTTATTACAATAGTTCTCTGTATTGTCATAGCCCCTCCCCTGTGTAACAGCCCCCACGGTATCAGAGTTCCCCTTATAAATTTCCCCCTCCACAGTAATAGTCTCCCACTACAGTAAGGGTCCTTCTTTATTATGAGTCCCCTCTCCACAGTAGGGCTTCCCTGGTGGCTCAGCTCGTACAGAATCTGCCTGCGTTGAGGGAGACCTGGGTTCACTCCCTGGGTTAGAAAGATCCCCTGGAGAAGGGAAAGGCTACCCACTCCAGTATTCTGGCCCGGAGAATACCATGGCCTGTGTAGAGTCAGATACGACCGAGCAACTTTCACTTTCTCCACAGTAACATACCCCATACATGGCCATTGCCCCATTTATTGTTATATCTACACTCTGTCATATTAGTCACCTCTCTACAGTAATATGGCCCCTTGTACAAATAAAGCCCTACCTCTATGTAATCATCCCCTCTCTAGAGTAGTAGTCCTCCCTGAAAGACTTTTATCCTCTTGTAATAGTCCCCTTTCCTATTCACAATAACCCTTCAGAATAAGTCTCTTTTCTAATCCAAATATTCAATGAGATGCAAGTAGAACACACAGCAAAACAGTATGTCAGAACCCCGACCATGGCACCATGGTGAGAACCTGTTGGTTCCCCTGTTCCCCATCACCTAGGGCTCCTTTTGTTCGTCTGTGTCACCATCCTGGGGACTCCTGTGGGTGTGTGTCTGTCTTCCCCTCATAGAGGAGACCTCCCCATAATACAGGTCACCTGCCCACTTGGTGTCCTGTCCAGAATTCTCCCCATAACACAGGTCACCTGCCCAATCCTGAGTCTTCTTGTCTCTACATCCCTGGACCTCTGTTCCATCAGAATCCAGGTCAGTGTGTCACAAGCCCTTCATCCTCCCATTTGTGCTGGCCTGAGATGATGCTGGGTTCACTGTGATGGGAGGAATAATGCTCATCACCTGTGGACACCCATCCTGTTCTTGCAAGACACTCTTCTGTCTCCCAAGTACATAGGTGTGGGTCACCCACCCTCTTTTCCTTTTCTGTGAACCCCAGCTGCCTGGTTTCTAAGTGCAGACTCAGGAGTGCTGAGCAGTAGTGCCACCCAGCCTTGGGGCCTCGGACAGCACCTCAGGGAGCAAGCCGAGTGCACCTGCACACACCGGTGGCTCCCGCTTCCTGTGGGTCTGCTCCACCTTCTGTGTTCTCATTCCACTCAGGTGAGCAGGTGGGGCGTGTGCCAATGAGGGCAGGTTCTGCCCCTGTGGGCCCGCAGTGAGACACTAGAGGAGGTTCTGTGTGACCTCGTACACTTCTGTGGATGGGGATGGGCACAGAGATGCACAGGGAATAGTTCTCAGGTGGTCGAATGGATGGAGCAATGCAGGGCCTCTTCACGAACACCAGGCTCCTAGACCTTTGCTCAGGCCACCAAACTCACCAGTCCCAAGAAATGCTCACTGGGTCCCCCAAACTCGCTGGCCCCCTGAAATGCTCTCTGGGTCCCCTATATACTCACTAACCTCTGAAACACTCACTGGGTCCCCCAGAACCTCATGAGCCCACTGAAACACTCACTAGGTCCCTCAAACTCGCCAGCCCTCTGAAACACTCACTGGGTCCCCCAAATTCGCCAGCCCCCTGAAAGGCTCACTGGGTCTCTCAAACGCGCCAGCCCCCTGAAAGGCTCACTGGGTTCCCCTAACTCACCATCGCCTTAAATGCTCACTAGGTCCCCCAAGCACTTCCTGGTCTCCCAAAATGTCTATCCAATCCAACCAGCCCATGGTCCTACCCCCTCAATGTAAGGGCAGAACACAAGACATGTGTCATCAGGTGTCCTCCCCCAGTGGCACTGGCCAGCACAGGGTCAGCACCAGCTCAGGACTCATGAGGAGCTTGTCACTGTGCCCTGTGAGCCGCAGCCCAGGGGCTCTGTCTGGCTCCGTGCTTTGACCCAGAGGGTCTCAGCTTCCACGTGGAGATGCTAGGTGGGCACCTCCTTTCCCCCAGGTGGTCCCAGCCCTCCAGCCCCTCCTGTGCACAAACACACGCAGACATACATATATGATGCTGGGAAAGATTGCGTTCTGGAGGACAAGGGGGTGTGACAGAGGATGAGATGGTTGGATTGCATCACCGAATCCATGCACATGAATTTAAGTAAACTCCAGGAGTCAGTGATAGACAGGGGGCCTGGACTGCTGCAGTCCATGGGGTTGTGAAGAGTCAGACACGACTGAGCTACTGAACTGAACTGAACACAGCTTTTAGAGTTGCTATTCCAGAAAATGGCCACAAGGAGTCATCATTGCTTTTGCTTCACACTCCACTTCTATTTTTTTTAATTAATTAATTAATTTATTTTAATGGGAGGCTGATTACTTTACAATACAGTAGTGATTTTTGCCATACATTAACATGAATCAACCATGTATGTACATGTGTTCCCCATCCTGAAGCCCCCTCCCACCTCCCTCACCATCCCATCCATCAGGGCCATCCCAGTACACCAGCCCTGAGCACCCTGTCTCATACATCAAACCTGGACTGGGGATCTATTTCACATATGGTAATATGCATGTGTCAATGCTATTCTCTCAAATCATCCCACCCTCGCCTCCTCACACAGAGACCAAAAGTTGGTTCCTTACATCTGTGTCTTTTTTACTGTCTCACATATAGGGTCATCATTACCATCTTACTAAATTCCATATATATGTGTTAATATACTGTATTGGTGTTTTTCTCTCTGACTTACTTCACTGTAAAATTGGCTCCAGTTTCATCCACGTCATTAGAACTGATTCACATGCATTCTTTTTAATGGTTGAGTAATATTCCATTCTGCATATGTACCAGGTTTTCTGATCGATTCATCTGCCACTGGACATCTCTGTTGCTTCCGTGTCCTGGTGATTGTAAGCAGTGCTGCAATGAACATTCGGGTAGTCATGTCTCTTTCAGTTCTGGTTTCCTCAGTGTGTACGCCCAAGAGTGGAATTGCTGGGTCGTATGACAGCTCTATTTCCAGTTTTTGAAGGATTCTCCACCCGGTTCTCCACAGTGGCTGTGATAGTTTGCATTCTCATCAACAGTGTAAGAGAGTTCCCCTTTTCTTCACACCCTCTCCAGCATGTATTGCTTATAATCTTGATAGCAGCCATCGTGACTGGCATGAGATGGTACCTCATTGTGGTTTGGATTTGCATTTCTCTGATAATGAGTGATGTTGAGCAGCTTTTCATGTGTTTGCTTGCCATCTGTATGTCTTCTTTGGAGAAATGTCTGTTTAGATCTTTGTTTTTTTTTTTTTTTGATTGGGTCATTTATTTTTCTGGAATTGAACTGTATGAGCTGCTTGCATATTTTTGAGATTAATTCTTTGTCAGTTGCTTCGTCTGCTATTATTTTATCCCATTCTGAAGGGCTGTCTTTTCACCTTTCTTATAATTTTCTTCGTTGCACAAAAGCTTCTAAGTTTAGTTAGGTCTCATTTGTGTATTTTTGCTTTTATTTCTATGACTCTGGGATATGGGTCATAGAGGATCCTGCTGTAAATTTCTTTTTCTGTATATTCACTGTTGTTTTATTTTGAAGTAGGGTTGATTTCTGATACTGTGTTTGTTTCCAGTGTACAGGAGCTGGATTCAAAGATACAGAGCAATTTATCAATTTTCTTTTGGGTTCATTTTCACAAGAGAGAGGAGTAAAGGGTCTCCAGTAGGCTGTCCTTTGCTATTAAATACTGTTTTTCCTGATTATCTGTTTGATGTATGTTAACGCCTGTTTGTTCCTTGCAAACTCTTCAGTTATCCCACATCCCTAACTTATTTTTTAATAATTATAAGGTGGTTTTATAAGTTTGTGGGTCTGTTTCTACTGTGTAATAGCCTACATTTGCATTAATTTCAAGCAGATACCTGTCAGTGATACCTTCTGTAATTTGTCTTTCTCTTTCGGCCTTCCTTTACTTAGTATGGTATTCACTCTATCCTTCCAAGCTGTTGTCACTTGCATTATTCCATTGTGATTCAGGGCTGGATAGCATTCGAGTACAGAGGTGCACCACTCTGACTTCATTTTCCTGTCGATTAATAACTCTGTAGAATTTGTTGCAGGGAGGGCTTCCCTGGTGGCCCAGCCAGTAGAGAATCCACCTGCCAATGCAGGAAACGTGGGTTCAGTCCCTGGGTGAAGAAGATCCCCTGGAGAAGAGCATGGCAACCCACTCCAGTATTTTTGCCTGGCGAATCTGATGGACAGAGGAGCCTGGGGGGGCTACAGTCCATGGGGTTACAAAGTGTTAGACATGACTGAAGCGACTGGGAATACATGCAAAGGAAAAAAAAAAAGAGAGAGAGGAAAATGAGTATTTTTTATTCTTTCCCTTTTTTGAGAACAAAGGAGATCAATAAAACAGTGAGCAGGCTTGAGCATTCCTAGCTTGTTTGTTTGTTTGTTTGTTTGTTTTTACATTAACTGCTCATAACTCTGAATGTCTGTGACTAAGTTGGCTTTTCTACCCCCTAACTCTGCAGGAGCTATGAGTAACATTTTTTCCTTGGACTCTATGCTAAATACATCACCTATCTGGTGTTTACCCTTACAATACCCTTACCCTTGTACTTGCATATCAGAAAAAAGGCCGGCGAGCCACCCCAACTTCCAGAGTCAGTAACTGGGTTATTGATCTCAGTCTAAGACTGTCTTTGGAAAAATGCATGACAAATAGATCTAGATCCTACCCACTTTGTTCCTGATCACTGAAATCTGGCTGTGAGCCCTTCCCTTATATAAGCCCCTAGACTTCATAGGCAGGGGGTGGTGGTGGGTGGGTACTCAGTCCTTGAGGCATGACCCTACTGAGTTCCCCTCTCTGCTGGCTTGAGAAAAAAAGCCACTTTTGTATCTCCCTCAAACTCTGTCTCTGTATTTTTTTTTTAATTTTATTTTTTATTTATTTATTTTTTTTTTTGTATTTTCACTGGGCAGAGAAAGCCAAGATTTTGGCCAGCAACAATTCTAGTTTTTGGCCATTGCCAATCGAGCTTCCCTGAAAACAAGGTGCACGGGTCACTGTGAATTCTGATTTTCTCTGGGTCTGAGCCCAGACATGAGATTGTCGGGCCATGTGGTTTCTGAGTGTTTAGTCAAAAAAGAACCTCCTTGCTGGTTTTGATAGTTCCCGCACCCATTTGCATCCCCACTTAGAGTGTAGCAGAATCCTCTTTTGCCTCCATCCTCTGCAGCCCCTATTCTCTGTAGAGTTTTAGACAGTGGCCACTCTGACTTGTGGGAGGGGATTTCTCATGGGAGTTTCGATTTGCATGGATTTAATACATAGTGGTGTGCTGCAGTCCATGGGATTGCAAAGAGTCAGACACAACTGCGCCACTGAACTGAATACATAGTGAGCTGGACGAATTTTTCAGGTGCTTTTCGATACTGTACAAAGTGACTACAGTTTACCTCTTGACATTTTTTCTTGAAAGGTGGCCCTGTTTTGAATTCCTGTCTGATGATCTATGCCAGGACATGACTGGAAGGGAGGGGTCATTTACAGTTCCACAGGCCTTGTGAATATGAACAGCCAAGCAGGATTAGCTTTCAAGTTGTTTTTCTGGAAGACGGTTCTAAGGAAACAACATTGCTTCCTGACCCACTCTTGTCCTCAGTCATTGAGGTTCATGGAAATCTCTGTTCATTGATTATCAGCTAGAGTGGAATGTGCCAAGGCTTGAGTCTTCACCCTTACCAACGGTCCCCAGGACACATCCAAGCTTGTGGATACCACTCTGCAGAGGTTGCTGTCATCTGTAGGTGAGGTGACCCTAAGGACAGAGGATGGAGGTAGGAACCCCAGCCTAGGGGACATAGAGTGGCCAGGGGACCTTGACAACCTCTTCCAGCCTGGAGGCTCCTCCAGTTCTTGGGTGATATAGGCTTCATTTCTCTGCAGGAGGGTCCACCTGCATCTGGAGACTGGATGCTCATGCAGAGGGAAGGAGGCACCTCAGGTCCATTGTGGGGTCACATTTCCTGCCCCATGCTCCCAGCTCCTTCTGCACTGAGACCCTCCAGGCTTGGGAGCAAAACCAGCTCAGGCTCCAAGGATGTGGCAACATCCGTGTCACCATGACCTGAGGACAATAGAGTCTGCCTTTCTAATTGCTTTTTTTGTACTTTTATTCCCTAAGTTGAATTGGCGTATGTAGTTGAATGACAGGGTTGTGGATGTTTTTTGTTTTCATTTGGATCGACAACAATCTGATTCCCTTGTATGTAGATGTGTGTATCTTCTCTTCCAGGTTCTCTTCTGATATAGGATGTTATGGTGTTCAATAGGATTCCTGTTTACACAGTGGTTCCTGGTGGATTGTTGTTGTTTTTAATAATATTAGCCTCCCTATGTTAANTTCATTTGGATCGACAACAATCTGATTCCCTTGTATGTAGATGTGTGTATCTTCTCTTCCAGGTTCTCTTCTGATATAGGATGTTATGGTGTTCAATAGGATTCCTGTTTACACAGTGGTTCCTGGTGGATTGTTGTTGTTTTTAATAATATTAGCCTCCCTATGTTAAATTGAATCAGTTATTTACGTCTTTCCCAAAGTTGATTTTTTTTTTCTTTTTCTTTCTGAGGACCATTGATTATTTTCTGAGTCTGTGAGACTGTTTCACTTTAGTAAAGAAGTTCATCTGTATCCATTTTTATATCCCAGCTACAGTGATATCTTATGCTAATATCCCTCCTTGTCTCCCTCGCCTCACTTCCTATGATCATCTCTACTTTTTTCCCTGAGGCCTCGCATGACATTATTTCCTGCTTGTTATGGCTGAGAGATGGTTCATCGTCTATGTACCCCATCTTCTTTATTCCTTATGGACGTCTTAATTTGCAAATATTTTTCCCATTCTGAAGACTGTCTTTCTCTTTCACTTTGGGTTCCTTTGCTGTGTAAACGTTCTTAAGGTTAATTCAGTCCCTTTTCTTAGTTTTGGTTCATTTTTTCATTATTCTGGGCATGCTTGGTAGAATTGATGTTGCATCACGTCCCCCTTATATTGTCCTCAAAATTGCAGAGTATCCGTCTGACGTTTAGACCTTTTCCTATTTGGAACCAGTCTGTTGTTTCATGTCCAGTTCTAACTGTTGCTCCCTGACTTGCATACAGATTTCTCAAGAGGCAAGTTAGGTGATCTTGTATTCCCATCTCTTTCAGAATTTTCCACAGTTTATTGTGATCCACACAGTCAAACGCTTTGGCATAGTCAATAAAGCAGAAAATGATGTTTTTCTGGAACTCTCTTGCTTTTTCCATGATTCAGTGTATGTTGGCAATTTGATCTCTGGTTCCTCTGCCTTTTCTAAAACCCGCTTGAACATCAGGGAGTTCACAGTTCACGTATTGCTGAAGCTTAGCTTGGAGAATTTTGAGCATTACTTTGCTAGCATGTGAGATGAGTGCAATTGTGCAGTAGTTTGAGCATTCTTTGGCATTGCCTTTCTTTAGAATTGGAATGAAAACTGACCTTTTCCAGTCCTGCGGCCACTGCTGAGTTTTCCAAATTTGTTGGCATATTAAGTGCAGCACTTCCACAGCATCATCTTTCAGGTTTTGAAACAGCTCAATTGAAATTCCATCACCTCCACTAGCTTTGTTTGTAGTGATGCTTCCTAAATACAATTAAAATGCTTTCAAAAAGAAAAAAGCCCATGAATAGTACTCTGTAGGGTTTCTTATCAGAGATACAAAATTCAAACTGCCAATCTTCCACAGCATCATCTTTCAGGTTTTGAAACAGCTCAATTGAAATTCCATCACCTCCACTAGCTTTGTTTGTAGTGATGCTTCCTAAATACAATTAAAATGCTTTCAAAAAGAAAAAAGCCCATGAATAGTACTCTGTAGGGTTTCTTATCAGAGATACAAAATTCAAACTGCCAAGAGACATCAACTCTGAGCAATGGAAAAGGCCACCATGGAAAATGGACCGGACCAGAAATGGTAGATTAACACTAGTCTGTGGGATCCTTTAATAGTAGTGGGGGTATATCAGTGGGAGGAGCCAGGATAAGAATCCCTGTCCACGTGCCTTTATAGAAACAAATTAGAAAAAATGACAGGGCTTCTCCACTCCTACGATACTTCAGAAATACACAGATTTTGAAAATCACACACCCCAGAGCATGCACTGCAGCAGAATTCCCAATGACCAGAGATGAAACTAGAGAAAGTACATGGGGACGGAGAGATGAATGGATCAAGGAATGAGGTATGGCTTCACGACGTAATATGACTCAGGCATTGAAACAAGGACATACTGTCATTGTCAGAGGTACAGATAAGTGTGATAATAATCAGAGTCAGTGAAGAAGGGAAGATTAGAGACAGGTCATAGGACTTCCCTTTCTAATGCAACAGACAATAGTGCTGTCAGTGAGTACTCCGAGTGAGGTGAAATGGACACTCAGTGCTGGGAACTCCCTGATCCTTAGCGAAGGGGATGGGTGAGAGAAAAGCTTACATTGGAAGGCTGAAATTCATGGATTCCCACAAATACTTTTCAAATACATAATCAACAGGGACCGATGTAGCAAGAGTGATGTTCCACACACTTTCAGAGAGCAGGTCAGAGGAAATCAACACTGTTGAATACCTCTGTGTTTTGGTGTAAGGGAGCAAGAATCAGTACAGCCACAAAAAGGTAAATCTGAACGTCAGCTTCGTCAAACATGAAATATGAACTACAGTAAAACCGAGAAAGAAGGAGATACAAGCTTTCAGGGGTTGCGGAGGGTGGGGTGGGGTGGGCGGCAGGCTTCCTCTACCTCATGCTACTCTCATTTACAAGTGGAAATGCACATACCTCTGAAGATGCAGTTACCATAGTAACACGAGGGAAACCCAAAGAAGTGCTGCCACCTTGTGGCCGCTTTCTGGAGCAGCAACCTTGCATTTTGGCCTGATGGACACTGGCTATTCACAAGGCAGCCGGGCTCTAAATGACACCTATCTTTATGAAATAGCCAATGGTTCCACACCAAAATAGAAACCAGAACAAACCACATGATGAGGAAGGAAACCTCAACAGGTAAATACTTAGTTGATGCTTAGAAAGAAGCCTCCGGAAGTGTGCCTCATTTTCTCTCTTATCAGCAATATGAAAAGTTAAACTGCAACACAATATCACTCCTGGGAAATGAAACAGGTGACTATCCAAAACTCTACAGAGAAGGAAAAGTAGAACAATATTAGTAAAGGGAACACTTGTACGCCACTGATGGGAGGTAAGCTCAGAGCCTTTATAAGCATGACTGTCTGTCAAAGGGCCTTGGAATCACAAAATGAGACAGATGATGTCATATGGCAGTTCCACTCCCAGAATATTTGAGAAATCAACAGATCAAGGAAAAGACATGGCCAATCCCCCACCTCCACACACATGCACTGCAGTAGCATTTACAGTGCCCAAGAGAGGAAAGGAAAGAGAATCGTTTGGTGAAGGAAAATGAAAAAGTAATGGAACATAGAGACACAACAAAATATGATTTAGACATTATGAAAATGCAAAAAATGCCATTTTCAGGGATACACAAAAATCTATAGAGAATCACAGTAAGTACAGAAGGGTGGATTAAAGACATATCAAAATATATACATTCCAGAGGGGATTAAAAACCGTATTGATGGCTATGAGTACTGAAACAAAAGTGAAATGGACTTACACTCCTGGCAAGAAAATTACAGTTAGCAAAGGGTATCTTTAGGTGAGAGGCTGAAAGGTGAAGGCTGGAATAAACTTATACCCACAAGTATGTAGGTTATTCATAATCCACAAAAACCTCTTGTATCATGAGACATGTACTCCACTGATTCCAAAAGATAGCTCTGACAAGAATCACAGTTGAATACCTCCAGGA
The DNA here is from genome assembly GCA_006410675.1 of Oreotragus oreotragus. Lineage (NCBI taxonomy): Eukaryota > Metazoa > Chordata > Mammalia > Artiodactyla > Bovidae > Oreotragus > Oreotragus oreotragus. The sequence continues at coordinate 26,493 of SJYX01018350.1, forward strand.
ATCTGTGGGGAAGGAAGGAGAAACATTTTCCGTGCAACAACTACAATGGTGTCAATAGTCTTAAATAAGAAATCAAGTTTGACTTAAAGAAAAACCTCAAAAAGTAAAGAGACAAGACATTTGGTGAAGTCCTGTGTCTCCTACTCGCATTTGACAACCAGGCCAGAGATAACCTCAGAGGCTGCCATGGAAAACGGTCCAGACCAGAAAGGGTAGGTTAACATTAGTCAGGGGGTCCTTTTATAATAGTGAAGGCATATCAGTGAAAGGAATCCAGATAAGAATCACTGTCCATGTGCCTTTATGGGAAAAAAGAGACAGAAAGTTTGGCATGCCCTGTCCACTCCTAGGAACTTTTCAAAGCACACAGATTTTGAAAACTGCATGCAAGAGAGCATGCACTGCAGTAGCATTCGCAATACCCAGGGTTGAAAATGAAAAAAAGAACTCAGGGGTGGAGAGATGAATGTGATATCAAAGAATGTGATACAGGTTCATGAAGGAATATGACTCAGACATTGAAACAAAGAAATTATGTAACAGACAGAGGAACAGATAAGTGTGGTGATAATCTGAGTCAGTGAAGAAGGGCAGATTAAAGACAGGTCCTAGGATTTACCTTTCAAACGGAACTGACAATATTGCTGGCAGTGAGTGCCCTAAACAACGCAAAACGTGCACCCAGTGCTGGAAACTCCCTGATGCTTAGAAAAGGGGATGGGTGAGAGGAAGGCTTACATTGGAAGGCTGACATTCACGGCTCCCCACAAATACCTGTCAAATACACAAGCCACAGGGATGGACATAGCAAGAGTTATGTACTACACTCTTTCTGAGAGCAGGTCAGAGGAAATAAACACTGCCAAATGCCTCTGTATATCTGTGTAAGGGAGTAAGAATCAGTACAGATTCAACAAAAGTAACTCTGTATATCAGCTTCATCAAACAAGAAATATGAAATACAGTAAAACTGAGAAGGAAGGAGACACAAGCTCCAGGAGTTACTGATTGACAAGGAAGGAGGGCATGCTACAGTCCATGGGGTCCCAAAGAATCGGACACAGCTGAACAATTGAATTGAAGTGACTAACATATACATATAAAATCCTAATACAGACTCAAAATGGATGTCCTATCCCAAGAATGGTGTACAACACAGATTTTAATAATACATACAGGAAAATAACCACAAATGAACACCTCGATGTATGGTTAAAAGGATAGAAGAATATGTACATCTACAACAATAAGGCCATTTGGGTCAACATGCATGGACCTAGAGACGATCATACTAAGTGAAAAGAAGCACACAGAGAAAGACAAATAGTAAACGATATCACTTAAATGTAGAATCTAAGATATAACACAAATGAATGCATGTATGAAACAGAAACATACACATGTACATAGAAAACAGGCTTGTGGTTTCCAAGGCTGAGAGAATTGGGGTAGCAATGGAGTAAAACTGGGGTTAAGAGATATAAACTGGAGTCTATGGACTGGATTGACAAGTTCCTACTGTAGAGTACAGAGAAATATATTCAGTATCTTATGATAAATAATAAAGGAAAACATAAATATGGGAGTTCCCTGGTAGTACAGTAGTTAAGACTCCACACTTCCCCTACAGTGGATAAAGGTTGAAATTCTAGTCACAGATCTAATCCCCCATGCTGCATAGTGTAGCCAAAAACAAACAAACAAACAAAAAAAGATTAAATAAAATGATGTGCATATATATATATACATATAGACGTATACACACACCATGTATATATATATACATATATGTGCATAACTGATTCATTTTGCTGTAAAGCAGACATTCACACAACGTTGTAAATCAACTATAATTCAGTTAAAAAGTAAGATGACTCGGAAAAGAAAAGATTGTTATATTCATTGTATTTAAAGTTAATATCCAAATAAAATTTCTGTAAACAAACACAGATCACTACTGAATGACAGGCTTGTTGAAATACTTAAGGAGACACACACTGATGTGTGCAATTTACACAATTTACCACAAAAGACAACAAGGAAAAAAGTTGGACTGTTGATTGGAAGAAGGGATGGACAAATAGATAGCTGACAAAGGAAGTACTGTAAAATGGTTACAAAAACAGAACCCTATATATGCTGTCTACAAGAGACCCAACTCAAACCAAGGGACACATATGGGGTGAAAATGAAGGATGGCAAAAAGGTGTTTCATGAAAATGGAGACTAAAGGAAAGCAAGAATAGCAATACTCAGATCAGATAAAATAGACTAAAATAAAGGCCATGAAATGATAAAATGAAGCCCACTACATAATGATCAAAGGACCAATCTAACAGGAATATATAACAATTATAAATATATATGCACCCAACATAGGAGCACCTCAATACATAGGTCAAATNAGCAATACTCAGATCAGATAAAATAGACTAAAATAAAGGCCATGAAATGATAAAATGAAGCCCACTACATAATGATCAAAGGACCAATCTAACAGGAATATATAACAATTATAAATATATATGCACCCAACATAGGAGCACCTCAATACATAGGTCAAATGTTAACAAGTTTGAAAGGGGAAATTAACAGTAATACAATAATAGTGGGAGACTTTAATATCCCACTCACACATATAGCTAGATCAACCAAGCTGAAAATTAGCAAGGAAACACAAACTTTAAATGATACAACGGACCAGTTAGACCTGATTGATATCCTCAGGACGCTTCACTCCAAAATAATGAATTTCACCTTTTTCTCAAGTGCACATGGAACATTTTACAGGATGGATCACATCCTGAGCCATAAATTTAGACTTGGTAATTTTTTTTTAAAGCAAAATAGTTTCAAACATCTTTTCTGATCACAATGCGGTAAGATTAGATGTCAACTACAGGAAAAAAAAAAAAACTTTTTAAAATACGAACATATGGAAGCTAAAAAACATGCTTCTAAATAACCAACAAATAGCAGGAAAAATCAGAAAAGAAATCAAAATATGCATAGAAACAAATGAAAATGAAAACACGACAATCTAAAACCTATGGGATTCAGAAAAGCAGTGCTAAGGGCAAGTTTCATAAATACAAGCTTACCTCAAGAAACAAGAGAAACATCAAGTAATGACCTAACTTTACACTGAAAGCAACAAGAAAAAGAAGAAATGATGAGCCTTGGGGTTAGTAGAAGGAAATAAATCATAAAAA
>SJYX01018350.1:57260-98547 GCA_006410675.1 Oreotragus oreotragus
ATGTCAAATATGGCAAAAGCCACTACAATATTTTAAAGTAATAAGTCTCCAATTTAAATAAAGTAAGCAAAATAAATTCTTTTGGTTTTGCTGCTGCTGCTGCTAAGTTGCTTCAGCCGTTCCAACTCTGTGGGACCCCATAGACGGCAGCCCACCAGGTTCCCCCGTCCCTGGGATTCTCCAGGCAAGAACACTGGAGTGGATTGCCGTTTCCTTCTCCAATGCATGAAAGTGAAAACTGAAGGTGAAGTTGCTCAGTAGTGTCCAACTCTTAGCGACTCCATGGACTGAAGCCTTCCAGGCTCCTCTGTCCATGGGATTTTCTACGTAAGAATACCGGAGTGGGGTGCCACTGCCTTCTCCGAAATTCCTTTGCTAAAAAGGGCCTAATCAATGTTGGCTTTGTGACCTCCAAAAACACCGTTATTTTCCTTCTTTTCTTCCCTCCTTCCTTCCCCTTCTTTCTTTCCATTTCTTTCTTATTGTACAATGGTTAAAGTTTGCTTTCTATTACAGGGCATTAGCTTTATTCTCTATGTTGTACAGTCCATCTTTGAGCTCATCTTACACTTAATACGGTGTGCCTTCCACTCCCTGACCTCTGTATTGTCCCTCCCTCTTCCCCTCCCCTGTGGTAACCAGTAGTTTGTTCGTTATATCTGTGAGCTTCCACTGTTGTTATATTCTCTACTTTGTGGTGTTTTTAGATTCTATAAGTGATATCATACAGTATTTTTCTATCTCTGAGTTATTTTACTTAATAGTATACCTCCCATATTGCTGCAAATGTCAATATTCCATTCTTTATATGGGGCACCTTCTTTCTACGCCTTTTAGCAAATGGCACTGCCACCCCATACATGACACGGCTCCCCAGCTACGTTTCCCTCTCTGCACTCACACAGAGAAACACCAAATCTTCTTCCTCTTCTCCCATGGGAAGTATATCTTTGAATCTGAGTCTGGAACCAGTTCACCCCACCCCCTATTTTCTGGCAAACTGGACCTTCTGGTCCCATCTCCAACACCACAGGACCCAACTCTCTCCCTCTTCACATATGTATGCCTGCCCTGCCCTCTCTGCTCCCCACTATCACAGAATTCGGAGATAAACATATTATCACATCAGGTTCATTTTATTTTCCTTATGAATGTATGCAGCTGGTATAATAGTCAATGTCTGTACTGTTGGCCAGTACTCAGTGGCAAGACCCTCAAAGACTTCTGAGGTCTCTAGCCATGCTCCGAAGTCACTGGCTGCCCACCCGTCCTACTGAAATGCCAGTGGCCTCCGCACTCTCTGGGTCCTCCTCTGGTCCATTCTGATTCAGCTCTTCATTCACCTTGGAGCACTGGCTACAGAGCTTTGAGCTGCAAATTTTTTTAAGATTCCTTGTGGTGGGCGGTTTCTGAGAGGTTTTCTTGGTCAGTGTTGCCTGAAGGTGATTATTCACTCTCAGTTACCCTGAGCACCTGGAGAAAACAAGTCAGGGGTAGAGAATTGCATTGGTTTGGGGAAGAGGGTGAAGATGGACGGTAACGACAGCTTCAGAAGAAGGGGTGTGGGCAGAGAATGGTTATTTGCCAGGCAAGGACAGAGAAGGGGGTCTTCTGTGGTGCGGTCAATGGGCAAGAGGAGTTTGGGTGGATTCAGCTCACCTTGACATTGTTTTTTTGAGATCTCAATTGATAGGAGGTCTTCATCCTTTTGTCCCAGGGAAAAGGAGGCAGGTGTTTCATAACTACTCTGGAGCCTTGTGGCTTCCCAGTCATCTTAGTCATTTTGAGACCTCCCAGTGGTCTGTTCCAGAGCCACTGAGCACCCCTATATATACCCCTCCCCAGGGAGACACACCCTCATGCTTTATGAGGTCAGCAAGTTTCTTCCCCAGCCAATGGCCCTGGGTGAGCCTTGACATCTAAAAGCCCGATCCTGACACCTCTAGCAGAGGATGGTGAGAAATTCAGAAGTTTTGGTGGGAGAAATGAGACATTTATAATTCCCCTAAAGTGGCCTCCAAACTCACCTGCCATCCTCATCTCTCTAAGTCAAATCTGACGGGTCACATGGCAGGAAGAGTGAGTCTCCTCCAAACCTTGTCTATTATATCTATTTATGACTATAAAAGTGTAAGGGTATTAAAAAGAATCTGCAAAAGTTACAGCTTAAGCAACCCCAATTAACGTAGGTTTATTTTCTTTGTTCCATAGTCTCAAAACAACTGACAATGAAGACTGAATTTCATTTAAAACCTATTTTTCATATTCAGAAATATATTTTATGTTCAAATATAAGATGATTTTTTTCCAAGCTGTAAAAGTTTGTATCTTGCAGTGAATGCTTTGTTTCACAATAAATTCACATTGTGTGTCCTTGCCTTGACCATCTTTGTGGCATCACTGTGCATTTAGAATCAACTATTTGAATGTGCGAACTGTGAAATTTTCAGGTCACATACTATTGAAGCCTAATTTGAAGGATTTTTAGAATTACTTGCTAACATGTGAAATGAGTGCAATTGTGCAGTAGTTTGAACATTGTCTGGCATTGCCCTACTTTGGGATTGAAATGAAACATCTTTTCCAGTCCTGTGGCCATTGTCAAGTTTTCCAAAGTGGCTGGCATATTGAGTGCAGCACTTTAACAGTACCACAGTTTAGAATTTGAAAGAGCTCAGCTGGAATTTAATCACCTCCACTAGCTTTCCTTGTACCGCTTCTTCCTAAGGCCCACATGTCTGCACTCCAGGATGTCTGGCTCTAGGTGAGTAATCACACCATCGTGGTTATCCTTTTTATTAATATTTTTTAACAGTTCTTCTGTGTATTCTTGTTACCTTCTGCTTTAGTTGGGCCCATAACATTTCTGTACTTTTTTGTGCCTGTCTTTGCATGAAATGTTCCCTTGTCATTCTTCATTGTTTTGAAGATATCTCTAATCTTTCCCATTGTATTGTTTTCCTTTGTTTCTTTGCTTTATTCAAATCCCTTGTGAGTATACATTGGAAGTGACAAATAGATTCAAGGGTTAGATCTGGCACACAGAGTACCAGAAGACCTATGGATGGAGGTTCCTAACGTTATACAGGAGGTGGTGATCAAAACCATCAACAATAAAAATAAATGCAAAAAGGCAAAGTGGTTGTCTGAGGAGGCCTTACAAATAAATGAGAAGAGAAGAGAAAGGTAAAGGAGACACAGAAAGATATAGCCACCTGAATGCAGACGCCCAAAGACTAGCAAGGAGAGATAAGAAGGCCTTCTTAAGTGAGCCACCAGGGAAGCCCCTTATCTAATAAAAGGGATTTCTCAGTGGAATCGCTATGCACTCAGTCCCCTCCTATGGACACTATGTCATAGTGCCTCCTCCCTTCCCCAGCTAGGGGTCACTGTCTGCTAGCCTCAGTGCCCTGGGGGAGGGGGCACCCCAGCCTCTCCCATGGGGAAGCCACAAACCTGAGAACCAGGTGTGTTTCCCTGAGGATGTGATTGTACAAATAATGCACTCACCTTTAATCATCACCTCACACCCTGAATTCGTCTCAGAGCCACACGGAGGACTGAGGAGACCATGGACCCTCCTACCGGGCCCCACTTAGGCTATCACCCACATTCAGTGGACACGTAGATGCATGATGAGCCCCAAAAGACAGGGCTGAGAATAGCCTCCGCAATGCCCCGCTCCTCAACGTGCTGACTGACAGCCCCAAGGCAGCTTCTGGTTCAGGCCTATAAAATCACAGGACATGACAGAGACACAGCCTCCGCAATGCCCAGGTCCACCCAGGCGCTGTCTCTCAGCCCCTAAGCAGCTTCCAGTTCAGCCCAGTGATGTCACAGGATGCGAACAAGGAGCGGCCTCAGCAACACCCAGCTCCTCAGAGTGCTGTCCCTCAGCACCGGAGCAGCTTCTGGTTTAGGCTGGTAAGGTCACAGAACGTGACTGAGATGCAACCTCCAGTATGCCCAGTTCCACACATGCACCATTCTTCAGCCCCGAAGCAGCATCCAGTTCAACCTGAGGATGTCGCCAACAAACTCGTCAGCCCAGATATAGTCGCCTGCGATGGTGTTGGTACGGCCAGTGGATGACCCTGGGCACTGGCCCCACACTCATGTGCAAAGGTAGGGGAGCCCCCACTGGGTCAGCTTCTCCATGGAACAGGCCGGGTGGAAGCGGACAAACTTCAGGTTCTTTGTGAGGTTGATGCCGGCCAAAAACAGCATGCCTGGGACAAGAGAGGGGCTGCTGTTCATGGTACTGGCTGTAGGGTCATCTGCTCACGTGTCTGGTCACTAACCCATAGAGTCATGTGGCCAACCAAACCGTGTGGTCACCGACTCACATGGTCACCCACCCACGGGGTCACTACCCCATGCAGTGATCTCTCCACTGGCCAACAACCCCTGTGGGCACTCGCCCATGGGGTCACTAATCTGCAAGGTCAGGCTCTCAACTGTCCACATGATTACCGACTCATGCAATCACCCGCCCACACGGTCACCACTCACTAGGTCAACAACTCACATGGTAACCCACGCTGCAGTCAGCAACTCAAACTGTTCACCCACCCACAAGGTCACCCAGACACATGATCTCCAACCCACACCGTCTCCCGCCCATGTGCCCAGTAACCCATGGGGTCACCCACACACTCAGTCACCCAAACATATGACCCCTAACACATGAGGTCACCTGCCCATGCAGTCACCAAGCTGTGCCATCACCCACCCAGTTTCTGGCCTCTGCAGAGGTCAGAGATTCAGATGTCCAAAAGAGACCAAAGTTCAGACAGCAGGGGCTCACAGGGGTGCTGATTCACGAATTTCTCCTGTTACAGAAGGCAGGTGGGCTGGACAGTGACCCCAAAGATGTCCATGTCTTGGCCCCGTGTGGTGGACACAATAATGTCCACACGGATGTCCAAGCCCTATCTTCGTCCTGACCCCCTGTGGTGGACACAGTAATGTCCCCAAGGATGTCCACACCTGGTCCCCATGTGGTGAACAGAATAAGGTTCCCTAATAAGTCCTGTTCTATTTATCTACTTGAACCTAAAGCCAGCCCCATGCCCTAGGACATGCCTGTGACCAGGTGTCCCGATTTGAAGGCAGCACTCCCATGGGTGGCTGCAGCAGCTCTTCATGTGCTCCAGGTAGTGGATGAGGTCTCAGGGCTTCACCTGGTTCCCCCACCAGTAGGGGATACTGGACCACAGTTCTGCATGCTGACTCATGGAAGCCTTGTCCTTGTACGACAGGATGACCTTCTGGCCCTTGGACCACAGCTGGTGCGGAGTTGGCACCTCCTGGGGGTAAATCATCTGGGTGTCAATGACACATGTGCACAGGGGCTACTAGGGTGTCTTGTGTCATGATGTGTCAGTTATTGGGGGTGTCCGAGAAGCTACATTGATGTGCAGATTATTTGGGTGTCTATGAGCAGTGATGGGATGCATATTGGGTTATCTGTGAGAACAAACAGTCATGGGTGGGTTATTGGCATGTCTGGGTAGAGACACTAGTGGGTAGATTACTGGGGTATCTGAGTGGAGACAGTGATGGGTAGATTACTTGCGTGTCTTGAGCAGTGATGGGTCGATTATTGGGGTGCCTGAGTGGAAACAGAGGTGGGTGGATTATTGGGGTTTCTGATAGGAAATGGCAGGTGGATTACTGGGCATCGTGAGGCATGATTGAAGGGTTTTGAGGGTGTCCGAATAGAGGCCAGTCAGGATTGATTATTGGGGGTGCCTGTGACCAGTGATGGGCTGGTCATTGGGGTGTTTGAATGGATACCATAGTGGGTGGATTACTGGAGTTCCATGAGTGGCATTACCTGGTGCTTGTATCAGCCTCATGCAGCGAGTGGATAGTCTGATTACAATGAGACCCAATGCTCCCACCACCCCCGCTGCCAAGAGCATGGGGAGACTGTGGTCCCTGCTCACCCCACAGGGACACAGCATGTCCCCAAAGATGTTCTTGATGCAGCTCATCAGGTACTCATGCAGGTTCTCCATCACGCCCTCAAAGTTCCTGCATGCCAGGATAACTTCCTCCTGGGAGTGGTTCTCCAGCCACTCTGAGATCTCTTTGTGAGCATGTCCTGGGTGGGGGTGGGGAGAAGGGCCTTGTAGTGAGAGACAGAGGGTCTTGGGTGGGGAATTCCCCCAGCACAGCTACTCTACAAACAGGTTAGGGTGTTCTGACACAAAAAGACATAAAGCATGGCGCCTGCTCCCAAGGGACCTAGCGTCTCCTGAGTGGCAGTGGGGAGCCATGGCATTGCTCTGGAGTGTGTGTGTGTGTGTGCATGTGTGTGTGTATGTGTGTATGTACATGCTCCTGTAGGTACAGGTGCACACACAGGTGTACATGTGTTCACGGTCTGTATATGCATGGATATGCATGTGTGTGTGTGTGTGTGTGTGCACAGCAGTAGAGAGCAGTGCTTATAATATTGTGTGAAGTCTGTACTCCCGGGAGCATGCAAGACCAGCAGGGTACATGCACACTGAGGCCCAGGACAGAACCTCCAGACCTCAAGGGTCATTATGTTCTGTGGTGGGGGCACTAGGGGCTGAGGCCACAGTGAGATATTAAGTGACTTGGCCAACAGCCGAGAGAATGGACTAGACACCCAAAAACAGGACACAGGAAAAGACATGTCAGGAACCTGTTATAGCCAAATTCTGGGAGACACCCCAGAGACCAGGGGTGCAGGTGTGAGTTGAGAAATGCACGTTGCTCGGGCATTCTTAGTAACTGATGTCAGAGGTCAGCCTTCTCATGCTTGGAGTGGACATGTGTCCGTCCCCCTAGAGGTCAGCATCTTCTAACTGGAGTGGACCTGTGTTGTCCCATTAGAAGTCAGCCTCTCCTGCTTCGAGAGATCATGTGTCTATCTGAGTGGACATGTGTCCGTCTGAGTCAATGAGTGTCCATCCCCTTAGAGGTCAGTGTCTTCTTACTGGAGTGGACCTGTGTTGTCCCCTTAGAGGTCAGCTTCTTCTGCCTGGGGTGACATATCTGAGTGGACGTGTCCATCCTCTCAGAGGCCCTCCCCCTCCTGCCTGGACAAGATGTGTGTCCCTGGCTTGCAGACCCTCGCCATCAGTACCCCTGCCCCGACCCATAGCTCCATAAGGGCCGTCGTGTACACCATGTGGCCAGAGTGCAGGTTCCTCTCGGTGCCCTCCTTCAAGTTCACCATCTGCAGGACATCAGGCCAACATCCAGGTGCTTTGTGATGCTCAGCACCTTCACACACAGGTCAGTCATCTGTGCTGGTCACAGAGAGTGGCCCCCCACTCAGAGGCTGGGCATGCACTGAGGATGCCCAACTGAGGGCCACGTCAACCACTGTGAAATCAGCCATGTTGTTGCTGCTGGGGTTGAGGCAATGCTTCTGGAAACAGGGTCTCAAGGGTCTCTGGTTATGTGGAGCACAGAGTCCGGGGCCAGATTGTGGTCTTGGGGGATGTTCCTGCAGAGCCCAGCCTCACCCTCCTCTCAGGCAGTCCCTGGGTGGAAGCTCCCTATGGATTCAACAGCCCAGGCTCCACGACACCCAAGCTGGACCCTTGGACATAAGGACACACTAGGCCAACAGAGGTCTGTGCCCACCCCCACAAACAGCACTAGGAAAGGTAAGAAGCAATCAAAGGAAGAGAATGAAAGGACTGACATCTGTCCACCACACAAATAAGACAGTAAAAAGCAAAAAAAAAATAACTTTAACATAAATTAAAAAGTGAAAGTTGCTCAGTTATTTTCAACTCATTTCGATCCAGTGGACTGTAGCCCACCAGACCCGTCTGTCCATGGAATTATCCAGGCAGGATTACTGGAGTGGGTTGCCTTTCCCTTCTCCAGATCTTCCAACCCAGGATCGAACCCACATCACCCTCATTGCAAGCAGATTCTCTACCAACTGAGCCACCAGGGAATCCCTAATATAAATTCATAGCATAAAATATACTGTGTCGTCTACAAGGAGTCATAATGGAAAAAGAAAGAAAAAAAACATAAGGATAAAAAATGGTCCCCTCTCCTCGCCGTGAGGAGGAGGAAGTGGAGGGAAAAAAAAAATGGGCAAGAAAATAATAGATTCTCTCTATCCAAACAAAAGAAAAAGCAAAAACTAATATTAACAAAAACTAGTAGCAGAAAATGGTACTCTGTTCTCTACACAGAGTCATAGTGGAAAAAGAAAAAGATATAAGGATAAAAAACATGGGAAAGGAAGTCACAGCCCCCCCCACATCCAAATTAAAAGAAAAAACAAAGACTCATATGAATATTGTCAGCTATTGTTATCCACATCTACAAAGTTTAAATGAAGTGCTGCTGCAGCTGCTGATCTTAAACACCCCTGAAAGACCACCACCTGTGTCCCCCATCCCGCACACACCCAGGTCTCTTTGGCAGCCATACCACTTGAGACCACGGCACTGAGGTCCCCTAGTATGGAGGGGACGCTGCCCTGGAGGGACGCAAAACAGAGGGACCCAGCACCAAGGGACCATCAGAGCAGAGGGACCCCAGTTCTGCAGGACTTGCAGGCTCTGGTGGACCCCCTCCTGCTCGCTCCCTCCTCTGTGTGTGAGCTCTTAAGGCCAGGCTGTAGGCACCTGATGCAAGCAGGAATATGGTTTGTCCACATTCCAGCCCTGGCTCTCTGACAGATCCCCTGAGGAGGATTTCAGCAACAGGGGACCTCCCAGGAGGAAGCAATTACACAAGGTAAGAACTGTTCTTGACAGCCTCTTGTCCTCTTGGGAGCACCAGCCTGGGAGCAAAAAAAAAAACAGGAATATGAGTGCCCCTCAAGTACAGGTACAGGAAGGTGGGGGCCATCTGTCTCATCCAGGTGGGTGCCTGCTTCTGTGGGCAGCGGGGCCCAGGTGGGTTTTCTGCCCCATCCTGCATCCACGCCCTGGCTAACCTGTGTGCCAGTGACAGGACGACTGTCAATTGGGTGCCACCTCCCCACAGACAGGGCTCCGCCATTGACTCCTCTCCATCCTCCACAATGACTGCCTCCCATCCCGGCTTTTCTCCACCTCATAAAACCCCCGATCCACCCTGGAGAAGCACTACAGCAGAGGGGTGTGATTGTGTGCTTGTGTTCTCAGTCGCTTCAGTCGTCTCGACTCTCAGTGACCCCATGGAATGTAGCCTGCTAGGCTCCTCTGTCCGTGGGATTTCCCATGTGACAATAGTACATTGGGGTGCCATTTTCTCTTCCATGGGATCTTCCCGACCCAGGGATCAAACCCTGATGCTTTACCATCTGAGCCACCAAGAAAGTCTCCCTGGAGCGGGTGCTGGGGTGCAAACGCAAACCCACCTCAAAGGACATAGGAACTCAGCTCTTGCTTATCTGGGACCAGGAAGGAGCTCTGGTGTCAGCTCAGCTGCACAAAGGGTGTGAACCCAGCCTCCCCCTTCCCCTCCCAGCTCACCCAGCCTCTGTGACTTCAGGCAATGATGCTGTTAGTCCATGTGTCCCCATACTGGCTTCAGGCTGGTTCCACAGTAAATCTGTGTCCTTTCCTACTTTTCTGGGAGGCTCTCTGGTCGAGGAAGATCTCCTGGAGGATGGCATGGCAACCCACTCCAGTATTCTTGCTGGCAGAATCCCATGGACAGAGAAGCCTGGCAGACTACAGTCCATGGGGTCGCAATGAGTCAGACGTGACTGAGCGACTAAACAACAGTTCTGATTTACAGCAGGTTTGTTCTCAACCCTGCTTCCCCAAGAAGGATGAGGACACCGCCCCCTGTGCGTGACACTAGCGGCTGGAGCTGGGTCCATGGCCTGGGCGTGCCCGCAGACCCTCACCTGTATGGTGGACCACTTGAGCACCACGGGCAGGGTGACATATGACAGCACTTTGCCCAGAAGCTGAAGCAGCCTCGACTCCTTGTGAGAGATGGATGATTTCTTGTTCAGGCAGTAGGTCATTGTGTTGTGGCTCCCTGCAGGCAAACCAGGTGGGGGACACGTCACACCATGAGCCTGTCCTCTGTGCCCCCAAGCCATCTTAAAGATGCACAGCTATAGCACCATCTGGTATGGAGGAGTCCCGAAAGTCATATCCACTGAGTCCTGGGAACTGAATCTTGCCTCGAAATAAGGTCTCTGCAGATGTGAGAAAATGAAAGTCAATTTATTTAAGGAATCCCATTTTTGGACAGGAAAGGCTTAAGATGGCTTTTGATTTTATGGTTTGTTGTTTCCCAGGTAGTGCTTGTGGCAAAGAGCCCACTTTCCAAAGCAGGAGGCATAAAAGATGCAGGACGATCCATGGGTTGGGAAGACAACTGGGAAGGGAATGAAAACCTACTCCATTATTCTTGACTGGAGAATCCCATGGACCGAGGAGCCTGGCAGGTAGAGTCCATGGGGCTGCAAAGAGTCAGACACAACTGAGCACAGACAGACCTTCTCTAGTTACAAGTACTTTGAAGTTATTCATAGTATTTTCAGGCTCTTTATGACGCCAAGTTTGTGGTCATTTATGTATGGTTTCACTTATTCTTTTCCTTTTTAAATCTGTGTGATCTGCTTCAGAGACAGTGTGGAGAGGTTCACAACTTAACAGTCCCATGGGGACAATCCAGAAATCCTTCCATTCTGTCTCTGAACATAGGTTTGGACTAGCTTTATTTCTTTCTCTTTTTTTCTTTACTTATTTATTCTCAGGGTCAAGGGATGGGAAGGAGGATATACAAGTTCATAATATAATTTAATTTGATGATGTTATGCAAGAGTGGCTGGATGAGTGGATAGATAAGTGGATGGATGGATGAATGGATGGTGAGTGGGTGGATGAATTGATCAGTGGATGGGTGGACAATGGATTGGTCAGTGGATGGGTGACTTTATAGATGGATGGGTGGGTGGATGGGTGGGTGATTAGATGGATGGATGAGTGGATGGATAGGTGAGTGGGTGGATGCACAGATGGATGAGTGGATGGGTGGGTGTGTGGGTGGCTGCCTGGATGGGTGGGTCAGGAGCATTTGGTCCATGCACACAGTGGTGTATGAGTCACCATGAAAAGGAATGAAGTTCTGACACAGGCTACATTGTGGATGGACCTTGAACACACGATGGTCAGTGAGAGAAGCAAACGCAGAAGGACACATATTACGTGTCCATTTATAAGAGATGTCCAGAACAGGCCAATTTACAAAGACAGAAGCAGATGAGTGGTGCCTGGGCTTGGGGGAGAGGCATCACGAGTTATTTTGTAAGAGGTACAGGATGGAGAGTGTCCAAGGTCCCCTCTGTGGCTGGAGGAGGTCTGAAGACTCAGAAGCCTCCTCCTTGTGGGGCCCCCACAGCCTTCCCCACTGGGAACCACCTGAAAGGGCTGAGCGACTGAGTCCATGGTTCCCTGTCTGCTCCACACCCTCAAGGGAAGAAGAGCTGTGTGGGGGCCCTTTCTCCCGGGTGGGAGGTGGTGGGGTTGATGGCATAGAATGCCACAGCTGTCAAGAGGGTGAGAAAGAGTCTAAAGCTGCCTACTATAGAAAACAGCACTTGTTGTTTGTCCAACTGTCGATGTGGGCTCCCAGCAGGCAGTGCCCAGGGTCACAGAGGCAGGGCAGGGCCCAGTGTGTGCATGGCCAGAGGAGTGCTGGGGGAGTATGGGGCTTGTTTGCACCTTGAGGAGGTGAGCAGATTTCCGTCTGTCAGGGACCCTCCCCTCCCAGCCCACGGTGTCTGGTGGCCACCCATCTGATGGCCTGAGCATAGCAGTGTCACCCGGGAAGTGCCCACCTGCCTGATCACCACCAGGCTTCCCCAAGGCCAGATGCCCACACATAGCTGAGTTTTGCAGCACTTTTTCAACCAAACTGGCTAGAATCAGAGGTTCCACACTTTAATTAGATAGTTTTGGTACCACTTACCAGGTTGTTTTGGGGGCGGGTGGCCCCCTTAAACTTTGGGCCCTCGAGGCTCAAGTGCAAAAGGTGCTTCAAAAGCTCTGATGGAAAACATGGGTGGAAAGGTAAGGGGTCCCCAGGAGTAGGACAGAGTGGCTGAGAAAACACAACCCTGCACCCCAGGGAGGCTGGCATGTGTCCTGAATGCAGGCTCTCGGGGGTTCACTTAGCTTCTGGGTTGAATAGGATAAAGTGGACAGACAAGAGAAGGTGCTGGTATGTGTGTGTATGTGTGTGCAGTATGTGTGCATGTGTGTTTGGTGTGTTTGTGTGTGGATGTGTGGATGTGTTCCATGTGCACGTATGTATGTGTGTGTGTTCAGTGTGCCTGTGTGTGCCTGCATGTGTGCATGTTTGGCTCTGAGGCTTCCCGCACTTGGACCCGTCTTGCAGCCGCATCCACACCGAGCCGAGCCTGCTGGGCCACACCTAGGATAGAGAGGTGGTGCAGGGCAATGTCCCAGAGCCGAGAACTCAGCACCGACATCCAGTCCGAGTTCACCTTGGTGGCACAGGAAGGAGCCGGGCGAGCTCATCAGCCATCCCATCAGAGGCTGAGCCTTGGCGATCTGGGGAAGGAAATGGGGCTTTGCATAATTAAAACAGGACGTGCAGAAGATCTAGTGCTGGAGGTGCAGAGGCGTCGATCTGAGAAATTTTATCTGCGGACTTCTCTCCAAGAGAAAGGAGGGTGGGGTGGTGGAAAGGGGAGAAGTGCTCTAGAGACAGAGAAACTGAGACACAGAGAGAAATGGACAGAGACATGAAGAGAGACAGACAGAAATAGGGCGAGGGGAGAGAGAGACACAAGAGGTGAAGTGAGGGTTTGAGGGGGAGCAAGGGAGCAGGGAGACAGGGACCAACAGACAGACCCCAGCACCTGAAGTCTGTTCCTCCTGAGGTTAGAGCTTGCAACCCTCTCCAGAGGGTCCCCCTTCCTTGCACTGTGCACCAGCTCCCTCCTCTTAGGCCTGAGAGGGGCCCAGTTGAGCCTGCTGGCTTCAGGTATGGGGGCTTCCATCCTAAGGGTGATGGAGCCCAGGCACAAGGTCACATGCCCTTCACTCCCCAGAGGCGGTCTCTCCATCTGGTGGGTGTTGCTGCAGTAAAAGTGACTGGACAGGCTCCCAGGATGAAGCACCCACCTGAGCAGCTAAGAAGGTGGTAATGCCTCCAGTCAAGGTCTGAGTGTCACCTCTCTCCTGTTATAGGTGGGTATCCTGGTGGTCTGCATGCCATCAGGACTCCTTTCATGGCAAACACATGCCTGGACCATTATTTTTGTGTTTACTGCTCTCCATGGAGAGGAGTTGTCTCTATTGTTAAGGTCTATAGTAATAGTAATAATTCTATGCTCAATAGTAATAGTTCTCTTCTGTTGTCATAGTCCCCCTCGCTCTACACTAATACTCCCCTTCTATTGTCATACTCTCCCCTCTACAGTAATAGTTCCCCTTCTATATAATAAGAGCTCCCTCTAATATCATAGTTGGAGAAAGCCATGGCAACTCACTCCAGTATTCTTAGCTGGAGAATCCCATGGACAGAGGAGCTTGGCCAGCTCCATGCAGTCAGTCCATGGAGCTGCAATGAGTCGGACACGACTGTTCGACCAACACTAATGTCATAGTGTTTAGAGTAATAGCCCTCTATTCTCAAAACTTCACTTCTACAGTAACTGTGCTCCTCTACTGTCGTAGTCACCCCTCTGTAATAATAGTCCCCCTTCATTGTATTACTCCTCTTCTATTGTCATAGCCACCCCACAGTAATGGTTCTTCTTCTACAGTATCAGCTCCTCTCTATTGTCATGGTAACAGTTCCCCCTATAGGGTAACTGTTCTCTATTAGACATCTAATAGAAATGAAAGTGAGAATGAAGTTGCTCAGTCGTGTCCGACTCTTTGCGATCCCATGGATTGTAACCTACCAGGCTCTTCCCTCCATGGGATTCTCCAGGCAAGAGTACTGGAGTGGGTTGCCATTTCCTGCTCCAGGGGATCTTCCCAATCCAGGCATCGAACCCAGGTATCCCACATTGTAGGTGGACGTCTGTACTGCCTGAGCCACCAGGGAAGGCAAGAGTATTAGAGTAATAGTTTTCCTTTACTGTCATAATCCTCCACCCCATACACTAATAGTCCTGTCTCTATTGTTATACTTCACTTTCTACTGTAATAGTTCCCCCTCTGCAGTAAAAGTCTCTCCTCTACTGAAATACCCCCAATGTCATAGTCCTTCTATATAGTGATAGTTACCCCCTCTATTAGTTCCCCTTCTACAGTAGTATTGTCATAGTCCCCTCTCTGCAATAATAGTTCTCCTGATTGTAGCAGTGCCCTTAAATGATAATAGTCTGCCTCTAATATCCCCCTTCTAGAGTAAAAGTTCTCCATTGCTATAATGTCCCTCTACAGTAAATGTCCCCCTCTACTGTCATAGTCCACTCCCTATTGTAATAAGTCTATCTCTGTGGTAGTGTCTCTCATCGCGTAATCTCCGTCTGTTTTCAGTGTTCCCTTTCCACAGTCAAAGTCCCCCTTCTACTATAACAGTGCTGCCTCTACTGTCGTAGTTTCCCCTCTATGCTAACAGTCCCCTTCTGCTTTCCCTACTCTGTGTTAATAGTCCCTCTACTCTTAGTAGTCCCCACTCTATAGTAATAGTCTTCCTCAATTTCAGTATTCCCTTTCTATTTTAATAGTCCCTGTCTGCAGTAATAGACCCCCATTCATTACAATAGTCCCCCCTAAGGTAATAGTCCTCTTCTATTATAATAGTCCCTTTCTCTTTGTCGTAGTCCCCTCTGTTCATTAAAGGCCCCCCTCGACAATGATAGACCACCCTCTACTGTAGTAGTCTCACATATGCTATAATAGTCCTCTCTCAACAGTGAGAGTCCTCCTCTATTGTAATAGCCTCCCTCTATGGTAGGAGTCCTCCCTCCATAAATGATTCTGCCTCTTCTGTAATACAGCAAAGCAGAGACATTACTTTGTCAGCAAAGGTCTGTCTAGTGAAGGCTGTGGTTTTTCCAGTGGTCATGTATGGATGTGAGAGTTGCACTATAAAGAAAGCTGAGTGCCGAAGAATTGAGTCTTTTGAACTGTGGTGTTGGAGAGGACTCTTGAGGGTCCCTTGGACTGCAAGGAGATACAACCAGATCATCCTAAAAGAGATCAGTTGTGGGTGTTCATTGGAAGGACTGATGCTAAGCTGAAACTCCAAAATTTTCACCACCTGATGTGAAGAGCTGACTCATTCGAAAGACCATGATGTGGGGAAAGATTGAGGGCAGGAGGAAAAGGGGAAGACAGAGGATGAGATGGTTGGAAGGTGTCACCGACTGAATGGACATGGATTTGGGTGGACTACGGGAGTTGGTGATGGACAGGGAGGCCTGGTGTGCTGTGGTTCGTGGGGTCACAGAGTCGGACACGACTGAGTCACTAAAATGAACTGAGTTTCTGTAATAGTCCCCCTCAACAGAAATGCCCCCCTCTATTGTAATAGTTCAATTTATTATAATAGTACTCTGTATTGTCATAGCCCCTCGCCTGTGTAACAGCCCCCATGATATCAGAGTCCTCCAGTTATAAATTTCCCCCTCCACAGTAATAGTCTCCCACTACAGGAAGGGTCTTTCTTTATTATGAGTTCCCTCTCCACAATAGGGCTTCCCTGGTGGCTCCGCTGGTACAGAATCTGCCTGCATTACAGGAGACCTGGGTTCACTCCCTGGGTTAGGAAGATCCACTGGAGAAGGGGAAGGCTACCCAAAACCAGTATTCTGGCCTGGAGAATTCCATGGCCTGTGTAGAGTCAGATACAACTGAGCGACTTTCATTTTCTCTACAGTAACATCTCCCCACCTGGTCATAGCCCCATTTATTGTTATATCTACACTCTATCATATTAGTCACCTCTCTACAGTAATATGGCCCCTTGTACAAATAAAGCCCTACCTCTATGTAATCATCCCCTCTCTAGAGTAATAGTCCTCTCTGAAGGACTCATCCTCCTGTAATAGTCCCCTTTCCTCTTCACAATAACCCTTCAGAATAAGTCTCTTTTCTAATCCAAATATTCAATGAGCTGCAAGTAGAACACACAGCAAAACAGTATGTCAGAACCCCGAGCACAGCACCATGGTGAGAACCTGTGGATGTGTGTTCCCCATCACGTAGGGCTCCTTTTGTTCGTCTGTGTCACCATCCTGGGGACTCCTGTGGATGTTTGTCTGTCTTCCCCTCACAAAGGAGACCTACCCATAATACAGCTCACCTGCCCACTGGGTGTCCTGTCCATAACTCTCCCCATAACACAGGTCACCTGCCCATTCATAAGCCCTCTTTTCTCCACATCTCTGGACTTCTGTTCCATCAGAATCCAAGTCAGTGTGTCACAAGCCCTTCATCTTCCCATTTGCACTGACCTGAGATGGTGCTGGGTTCACTGTGATGGGAGGAATAATGTCCCATCACCTGTGGACACCCATCCTCTACTTGCAAGACACTCTCCCATCTCCCAGGTACATAGGTGTGGGTCACCCACCCTCTTTTCCTTGTCTGTGAATCCCAGCTGCCTGGTTTCCAAGTGCAGATTCAGGAGTGCTCGGCAGTAGTGCCACCCAGCCTTGGGGCCTCAGACAGCACCCCAGGGAGCAAGCCAGGTGCACCTGCACACCCCAGTGGCTTCCGCTTCCTGTGGGTCTGCCACACCCTTTGCGTTCTCAGTCCACTCAGGTGAGCAGGTGGGGCGTGTGCCAGTGATGTCAGATTCTGCCCCCGTGGGCCCACAGTGAGACACTGGAGGAGGTTCAGTGTGAATTTGCGCATGTCTTTGGGTGAGGATGGGCACAGAGGAGCTCAGGGAATAGTTATCAGGTGATCAAATGGATGGAGCAATGCAGGGCATCTTCACGAACACCAGGCTCCTAGACCTTTGCTCAGGGCGCCAAACTCACCAGTCCCCTGAAATGCTCACTGGTCCCCCAAACTTGCCGGCCCCTGAAATGCTCACTGGTTTTCCCAGATACTCACTAGCCTCTGAAACATGCACTGGGTTCCCCGACACTCACCAGCCCACTGAAACACTCCGTAGGTCCCCGAAACTCGCCAGCTCCCTGAAACACTCATTGGGTCCCCCAAACTTGGCAGCCCACTGAAAGGCTCACTGGGTTCCCCTAACTCACCATTTCCCTGAAATGGGTCCCCCAAGCACTTCCTGGGCTCCAAAATTGTCCATCCACTACAACCAGCCCATGGTCCTACCCCCTCAATGTAAGGGCAGGACATAAGACCTGGGTCATCAGGTGTCCTCCCCCAGTGGCACTGGCCAGAACAGGGTCAGCACCGGCTCAGGACTCATGAGGGCCTTGTCACTGTGCCCTGCAAGCCGCAGTCCAGGGGCTCCCTCTGGCTCCATGCTCTGATCCAAAGGGACTCAACTTCCACGTGGAGATGCTGGGTGGGTGCCTCCTTTTCCCCATTTGGTCCTAGCCCTCCAGCACCTCCTTTGCACAAACACACACACACACACACACACATACATATATGATGCTGGGAAAGATTGAGGTCAGGAGGACTAGAGGGTGTAACAGAAGATGAGATGGTTGGATTGCAGCACCGACTCTATGCACATGAGTTGAGTGAATTCCAGGAGTTGGTGATATACATGGAGGCCTGGACTGCTGCAGTCCATGGGGTCGTGAAGAGTCAGACACGACTGAGGGACTGTACTGAACTGAACACTGCTTTTAGAGTTGCTGTTCCAGAAAATGGCCGCAAGGAGTCATCACTGATTTTGCTTCACACTCCACTTCTAAATATTTATTTTAATGGGAGGCTGATTATCTTACATTATTGTAGTGGTTTTTGCCATACATGAACACGAATCAACCATGGGTGTACATGTGTTCCTCATTCTGAGGCCCCTTCCCACCTCCCTCCCCATCCCATCCCTCAGGGCAATCCCAGTACACCAGCCCTGAGCACCCGGTCTCACGCATCAAACCTGTACTGGCGATCTATGTCCCATATAGAAATATGCATGTGTCAATGCTATTCTCTCAAATCATCCAACCATCGACTCCTCCCACAGAGACCAAAAGTCGACTCCTTATATCTGTGTCTCTTTTACAGTCTCACATACAGGGTCATCATTACCATCTTTCTAAATTCCATATATATGTGTTATTGTACTGTATTGGTGTTTTTTTCTCTCTGACTTACTTCACTTTGTATAATTGGCTCCAGTTTCATCCACCTCATTAGAATTGATTCACATGCATTCTTTTTAATGGCTGAGTAATATTCCATTCTGCATATGTACCAGGCTTTCTTATCCATTCATCTGCCGATGGACATCTCTGTTGCTTCCATGTCTTGGCGATTGTAAGCAGTGCTGTGATGAACATTGGGGCGCTCGTGTCTCTTTCAGTTCTGGTTTCCTCAGTGTGTATGCCCAGCAGTGGAATTGCTTGGTCATATGACAGCTCTATTTCCAGTTTTTAAGGAATCTCCACCCTGTTCTCCATAGTGGCAGGGCTAGTTTGCATTCTCCCCAACAGCATAAGAGTGTTCCATTTTCTCCACGCCCTCTCCAGCATTTATTGCTTGTAAACTTCTTGATAGCAGCCATCATGACTGGCGTAAGATGTTACCTCATTGTGATTTGGATTTGCATTTCTCTGATAATGAGTGATGTTGAGCATCTTTCCATGTGTTTGCTTACCATCTGTATGTCTTCTTTGGAGAAATGTCTGTTTAGATTTTGGCCCATTTTTTGAGTGGGTCTTTTATTTTTCTGGAATTGAGCTGTAGGAGCTGCTTGTATATATTTATGAGATTAATTCTTTGTCAGTTGCTTCATTTTCTATTATTTTCTCCCATTCTGAAGGCTGTCTTTTCACCTTGCTTATACTTTTCTTCGTTGTGCAAAAGTTTTAAGTTTAATTAGGTCCCATTTGTTTATTTTTGTTTTGATTTCTATGACTCTGGGGGTTAGGTCATAGAGGATCTTGCTGTAAATTTATTTTTCTGTGCATTCATTTTTGTTTTATTTTGAAGTAGGGTTGATTTCTGATATTGTGTTTGTTTCAGGTGTACAGGAGCTGGATTCAGAGATACACAGACATTTATCAATTCTTTTTTGGGGTTAATTTTCCCCAGAGAGAGGAGTACAGTGTCTGCAGTAGGCTTCCCTTTGCTATTCAACACTGTTTTTCCTGGTTATCTGTTTGAAGTATGTTAATGCCTGTTTGTTTCTTGCAAACTCTTCATTTATCCCACATCCCTAACTTTTTTTTAATAATCATAATTTGGTTTTCTAAGTTTGTGAGTCTGTTTATACTGTGTAATAGCCTACATTTGCATTAATTTCAAGAAGAAACCTGTCAGTGATACCTTCTGTAATTTGTCTTTCTCTATTGGCTTTCCTTTACTTGGTATGGTATTCATTCTCTATATACATGCTATTGTCACTGGCATTATTCCGTTGTGATTCATGGCTGTGTAACATTCCAGTGCATAAGTGCACCACTCTGACTTCATTTTCCTGTCGATGAATAACTTCGTAGAATTTGTTTCATGGAGGGCTTCCCTGGTGGCCCAGCCAGTAGAGAATCCACCTGCCAATGCAGCAGACATGGGTTCAGTCCCTGGATGAGGAAGATCTCCTGGAGAAGGGCATGGCAACACACTCCAGTATTCTTGCCTGGAGAATCCCATGGACAGAGGAGCTTGGTGGGCTACAGTCCATAGGGTCACAAAGTGTTGGACATGACTGAAGCGACTGAGAATACAGGCAATGAAAAAAAAAAAAAAGAAATGAGTATTTTATTCTTTCCTGTTTTTGAGAACAAATGAGATCAAGTAAACAGTGAGCAAGTCTGAACATTCCTAGTTTTTTGTTTTACTTTAACTGCTCATAACTTTGTATGTCTGTGACTAAATTTATTTCTCTGCTCCCTAACTCTGCAGGAGCTACGAGTAACATTTTTCTCTTGGACTCTATGCTAAATACATCACCTATCTGGTGGTTACCCTTACAACACCTTTCCCCTTGTACTTGCATATCAGAAAGAAGGCCGCCAAGCCACCCCAACTGCCAGAGTCATTTACTGGGTTATTGACTTCAGTCTAAGACTGTCTTTGACAAAATGCACGATGAAGAGATCTAGATCCTATCCATGTTGTTCCTCATCACTGACACCTGACTGCGAGCCCTTTACTTATATAAGCCCCTAGACTCTTCATAGACGGGGTCTGGGAGGGTATGCAGTACTTGAGGCATGACCCTACTGTATTCCCCTCTCTGCTGGCTTGAGAATAAAAGCCATCTTTGTATCTCCTTCAAACTCTGTCTCTGTATTTTTCATTTCACTTCACTGGGCAGAGAAAGCCAAGATTTTGGCCAGCAACAGTTCTAGCTCTTGGCCATTGCCAATCAAGCTGCCTTGATAATAATGTACACAGGTCACTCTGAATTCTGATTTTCCCTGGGTCTGAGCCCATACAAGGGATTGTCAGGTCATGTGGTTTCTGAGTGTTTGGTTGAAAAAGAACCACCTTGCTGGTTTTAATAGTTCCCGCACCATTTTACATCCCCACTGAGAGTGTAGGAGATTCCCCATTTGCCCCCATCCTCTGCAGCCCCTATTCTCTGTAGATTTTTAGACAGTGGCCACTCTGACCTGTGGGAGGGGATTTTTCATGGGAGTTTTGATTTGCGTGGATCTAATACATAGTGGCATGCTGCAGTCCATGGGATTGCAAAGAGTCGGACACAACTGTGCAACTGAACTGAATAAATAGTGAGCTGGACGAAATTTTCAGGTGCTTTCTGATACTGTACAGAGTGACTACAGTTTAGCTCTTGACATTGTTTTCTTCAAAAGTGGCTCTGTTTTGAATTCCTGTCCGATGATCTACGCTGGGACATGACTGGAAGGGAGGCGTCATTTACAGTCCACAGGCCTTGTGAATATGAAGAGCCAAGCAGCATTAGGTTTAAAGTTGTTTTTTGGAAGACGGTTCTAAGGAAGTAACATTGGTTCCTGCCCCACTGTGGTCCTCAGTCATTGAAATTCATGGAAAACTCTGTTCATTGATTGTCAGCTAAGCATGGAATGTGCCAAGGCTTGAGTCTCATTTCTCCTTCCCCCTTACCCAGGGTCCCAAGACACATCCAAGTTTGTGGAGACCACACTGCAGAGGGTGTTTTCATCTGTAGGTGGGGTGACCCTAAGGACGGAGGATGGAGGTAGGAACCCCAGCCTAGGGGACATAAAGTGGCCAGGGGACCTTGACAATCTGTTCCAGCCTAGAGGCTCCTCCAATTCTTGGGTGATGTAGGTTTGGTTTCTCTGCAGGAGATTCCACCTGCATCTGGAGATTGGATGCTCATGCAGAGGGATGGAGGCACTCCAGATCCATTGTGGGGTCACATTTCCTACTCCATGCTCCCAGCTCCCTCTGCACGTAGACCCTCCAGGCTTGGGACCAAAACCAGCTCAGGCTCCAGGGATTTGACAACATCAGTGTCACCGTGGCCTGAGGACAGTAGAGTCAGCCTTTCTGATTCCTTTTTTGTACTCGTATTCCCTAACTTGAATTGGCATATGTAGTTGAATGACAAGATTGTGGTTGTTTTTTGTTTGTTTGTTTTTATTTGGATCAACAGTACTTTGATTCACTTGCTTGATTCATTTGATTCACTTGTATGTAGATGTGTATATCTTCTCTTCCAGGTTCTTTTCCAATATAGGATGTTACAGTGTTCAATAGGATTCCTGTTTACAAAATTGTTCCTTTTGGAGTGTTGTTGTATTTTAATAACATTAGCCTCCTTACGTTAGATTGAGTCAGTTCTTTACTCCCTGTCACAGGGGTGTTTGTTTTGTTTTGTTTTGTTTTTCTTGGGACCATTGATTATTTTCTGAGTCTATGAGACTGTTTCTCTTTGATAAAGATATTAATCTGTATCCATTTTTAAATCCAAGCTACAAGTGATATCTTATGCTAATATCCCTCTTTGTCTCCCTCACCTCATTTGCTATGATCATCTCTATTTTATTTCCTGATGCCTCCCATGGCATTCTTTCCTGCTTGTTATGGCTGAGTGATGGTTCATCGTCTATATACCCCATCTTCTTTATTCCTTATGGAAGTCTTTGTTTGCAAAATTTTTTTTTTCCCATTCTGAGGACTGTCTTTCTCTTTCATTTCAGATTCTTTGCTGGGCAAAACCTTTTAAAGTTAATTCAGTCCTGTTTTCTTAGTTTTGGTTCATTTTTCATTATTCCGGGCACAATGGTAGGATTGATGGTGCAGCACGTCCCCCCTATATTGTCCTCAAAATTGCATAGTATCAGTCTGACATTTAGATATTTATCTTCTTTGAAGATTATATTTGTGTATGGTTTGACGGATATTCTAACTTCATTCTCGTTTTCATTACTGATGCATGTCCACGCTCTCCTCCATAGTGGTTTTCTCCTAGTTTCATTTTAGCAATGAAGGTGGATGGTTCCCTTTTCTTCATTGCATCGGGCAAATTTAACCTTTGTAGAGTGCTTGACAGTCATCATTCTGATTGGTGTGAGGTGATACCGAACACCCTTCCCCATTATTTAGCAATTTTGACATATTTTCATGTGATATTTTTAGAGTGTGAGTTATAGGTACCTGTTAAAATTGGCTTTGTGACGGTATACCCAGTATGAATACTATTTTGATGACCACGCCTAGGAGACTCCAGGAGATCAGTTGTTGTTTACTTAAAACGCTTGGAGCTTATGAATATTAAGTGCCCGTCAACACAGCTTTCTGTTGATGGGTGGGACTGTGGCCCTCTCTGTTGTTTACCTGAGACCAAACTATGGTGGAGGTAATGAAGACAATGGCGACCTCCTTCAAAAGGTCCCNAGATCAGTTGTTGTTTACTTAAAACGCTTGGAGCTTATGAATATTAAGTGCCCGTCAACACAGCTTTCTGTTGATGGGTGGGACTGTGGCCCTCTCTGTTGTTTACCTGAGACCAAACTATGGTGGAGGTAATGAAGACAATGGCGACCTCCTTCAAAAGGTCCCAGTGCCCCTGATACTGCAGGAGGCCACGACTGAACCGCACCTCTGCCGGAGGCCCCTGGGCACTCCCGGGTAAGTCTGGGTCAGTCTCTTGTGGGGTCACTGATCCTTTCTCCTGGGTCCTGGTGCACACAAGGTTTTGTTTGTGCCCTCCATCAGTCTGTTTCTCTAATCCTGTGGAAGTTCTATAATCATTTCCCAATGGCCTCCAAGTTCTACCTCCCTCAGGTTTCTCAGTCCATTAGCCATATCCCCAGATTGGGAAATCTGGAGGAGGAATGGTGTGTGTACTGACCTGGAATGGATGGAGCTGGGGTGGTCTGTGTGCTGACTTGGCATGGATGGAGGTGGGGTGGCCTGTGTGCGAACCTGGTATGGATGGAGGTGATATGGTCTGTGCAGTGGCATGGAAGGAGATGGGGTGGTCTGTGTGTTGACCTGACATTGATGTATCTGGTGTGGTCTGTGTGGTGACGTGGCATGGATGGAGCTAGGATGGTCTGTGTGCTCACCTGGCATGGATTTAGTTGGGGTAATCTGTGCACTGACCTGGCATTCATGTATATGGGGTGGTTGTGTGCTGATCAGGCATGGATGGAGCTGGGGTGGTCTGTGTGCTGACCTGGCATTGATGGATATGGGGTGGGCTCTGCACTGACCTGGCATGGATGAAGCTGGCATTTTCTTCTCCAAAACACACACACAATTTCCCGCAACCAGGAAACCATCACATGGCATTGGTTTGATGCCACTGAGGAGAGGTAGACTTCATAGTTAAGAGGAACTACAGCCTTTCAACCAAGAAAGGGATCACAAAAACAGTAAATTAAACAAAACGAAATGACAGAGAAACATCCAGCACATGAAGGTCTGTTTGCTGACCTGGCATGAATGGATTTGGGCCAGGGCCAATCTATATATGGGTTCAGTATGGTTTTGAGCAGCCAGTCTGCTGATGTGCAAGCCTGTGCCCCTACCTGGCTGAAGGATAGGTGACTGCTGTTTTGCACTACAGCTTGCTGGCTTTGGGGTGCGGCTTAGTCTTAGTGTTGAGATGGAGGCTTTTGGGAGAGCACTCATCTATTAATGTTCTGTGGGGTCAGGAGTTCTCTAGTGATCAAAAGTCCTGTAGTCGTTAGCCATCAGCCAGTTCCTTCCCCAGGGGATTTTCCCCACCAAAAGATCAAAGCAAGGTCGCTTGCATTGCAGGCAGATTCTTTGCTGTCTGAGCCCCCAGGGAGGCCCTTAGAAAATGCCAGCTGGCGCTGATTAAATATGACACAAATATGTGTTGAAAATGCAGAGTATAGTGGTGAATAGCAGAGCCTGATAATCATGATAATTATTGTTATTTGACAAGTCTTTGCTGTCAGATTATAGCAGGAATGTGTATGGTAGGATATAGGAACACAGTACAGTTTCCAACTGTGTGCTCATCTGAAAGTTTCTTAGGGTGACAGCAGGCCCTCAATTACCTTCTAATGATAGTGACAGGGTTTTTCATTGCTTTGTGTTATTTTTTATTTTTTAACCTTCGTTTGTGTTCTCATCTATTTGCTGTTTTTTTTCTGGCTAAGTCATGTTAGACTCTTTGTGAACTTATGGACTGAGGCCCACCAGACTCCTCTTTCCATGGGATATACCAGGACAAAAAAAGAAAAGACCATTCTGGGGAAAGAGCACATAAGCAGAGACCTATAAGGACACAAAGATGGGAAGGCTTGCCAGGAGGGGATGAGGGTCAGAAAACTTCAGGTTTACACAAGGTCTGGGCAGGAACCATGGCTCCCAGGCCTGGCCATGGACACTGCCCAACACCCGTCTGCCTGCCCTCTGTCTGTCCTGCCCGACTTTTGCCAGGACCTCTGGAGTCTAGAATGTGGTACTTGCTGAGCTCTAGACACAGCTCTCTGCTTGCAGGTGTGTGGGAGGGATGGAGTGATCTTAATGACTTGTTACAACTCTGGAAAGTGAGACCGGGAGGCAGGGGTTAATCTGGCTCAAAGGAGCTGAGGCCCCTACGTCAGTCCCGGAGCCAGAGGTCAGACCAGAGCTGCTGAAGAAGGAGCCCAGAGAATTTATTGAAAAACCAGGGAAATTGGCTATTAGAAAGAAGCACTGAAAAGACTACAAACAAAAACCTGATATGAACTAAAGTGTGAAACAAATGTGTAGTATTGTCATTGGTATTTTGAAGAAAGCTGGATTAAATGTGTCCTATAATCAGCACGTTCATCCAAGAAATTTCAGTTTTATTTCCACCACACTGCATCAACAGCAAACAGTGGCTGTGACGCGCTGGAACAGTGAGCACCTGAGAGGAGATACCCCACATCCATGATCAGGAATGGGGATCGTGAGGAGACAACCCACACCCAAGGTCAGGAGTGGCGGTTGTGGGAAGATACCCCATGTTCAAGGTAAGGAGTGGTCTGATATTATGGAACACAGCTTGTCTAACTCAATGAAACTATCAGCCATGCCATGTAGGGCTGCCCAAGAGGGATGGGTCATGGTGGAAAGTTCTGACAAAAAGGTGGCCACAGGAGAAGTGAATGTCAAGCCACTTCAGTATTCATGTCTTGAGAATCCCATGAACAGTATGGAAAGCAAAAAGATAGGGCATTGAAAGATGAGCTCCTCAGGTTGTTAGGTGCCCAATAAGTTGCTGGAGATCAGTGGAGAAATAACTCCAGAAAGAATGAAGAGACAGAACCAAAGCAAAAAACAACATCCAATTGTGGATGTGAGTGGTGATGAAAGCATGCTCGAATACTGTAAAGGAAAATACTGCATAGGAACCTGGAATGTTAGGTGCATGAATCAAGGCAAATTGGTTGTGGTGAAACAGGAGATNAATGAAGAGACAGAACCAAAGCAAAAAACAACATCCAATTGTGGATGTGAGTGGTGATGAAAGCATGCTCGAATACTGTAAAGGAAAATACTGCATAGGAACCTGGAATGTTAGGTGCATGAATCAAGGCAAATTGGTTGTGGTGAAACAGGAGATGACAAGAGTGAACGTCGACATTTTAGCAATCAGCAACTAAAATGGACTAGAAAGGATGAATTTAACTCAGATGACCATTATATCTACTATTGTGGGCAAGATTCCCTTGGAATAAATGGAGTAGCCATCATAGTCTAAAAAAGAGTCCAAAATACAGTGCTTGGATGCAATCTCAAAAATGACGGTATGATGTCTGTTCGTTTCCAAAGCAAATCATTCAAGATCATGGTAATGAAAGTCTGTGCCCCGACCAGTAATACTAAAGAAGCTGACGTTGAATTGTTCCGTGAAGACCTCCAGGACCTTTGAGAACTGACACACAAAAAAGATGTCCTTTTCATGATAGGGACTGGAATTCAAAAGTAGGAAGTTAAAAAACATCTGGAGTAGCAGGCAAATTTGGCCTTGGAGTACAGAATGAAGCAAGGCATAGGCAAATAGAGTTTTGCCAAGATAACACACTGGTCATGTCAAACACCCTCTTCCAACAACCCAAGAGAAGACTTTACACATGGACATCACCAAATGATCAACACCAAAATCAAATCGATTATATTCTTGTAGCCAAAGATGGAGAAGCTCTATACATTCAGCAAAACAAGACCAGTAGCTGACTGTGGCTCAGACCATGAACTCATTGCCAAATTCAGACATAAATTAAAGAAAGTAGGTAAAACCACTAGATTATTCAGATTTGACCTAAATTAAATCCCTTAAGATTATACAGTGGAAGTGAGAAAGACATTTAAGGAAATAGATCTGAAAGAGTGGCTGATGAACTTTGGATGGAGGTTCGTGACATTGTACAGGAGGCAATGGCCAAGACCATACCCAGGAAGAAGAAATGCAGAAAGGCAAAATGATTGTCTGAGGAGGCCTTACAGATAACTGTGAAAAGAAGAGAAGTGAAAAGAAAAGGACAAAAAGAAAGATATACCCATTTGAATGCAGAGTTCCAAGGGATAGCAAGAAGAGATAAGAAAGCCTTCCTCAGTAATCAGTGCAAAGAACGAAGAAAACAATATAATGGGAAAGGGTAGAGATCTCTTGAAGAAAATCAGAGATATGAAGGGAACGTTTCATGCAATGATGGGCTCAATGAAGGACAGAAATGGTATGGACCAAGGATAAGCAGAAGATATTAAGAATAGGCGGCAAAGATGCGCAGAAAAACTGTACAAAAAAAGATCTTCACGACCCAGATAATCACGATGGTGTGATCACTCACCGAAAGCCAGACATCCTGGGATGTGAAGCCAAGTTGACCTTAGGACGCATCACTATGAACAAAGTTAGTGAGGGTGATGAAATTACAGTTGATTTATTTCAATCCCTATACGATCATGCCATGAAAGTACTGCACTGAATATGTGAGCAAATTTGAAAAACTCAGCAGTGGCCACAGGACGGGAAAAGGTCAGTTTTCTTTCCAATTCCAAAGAAAGGCACTGTCAAAGAATGCTCAAACTATTACACAATTACACTCATTGCACATGGTAGCAAAGTAATGCTCAAAATTCTCCAGGCCAATCTTCAACAATACGTCAACTGTGAACTTCCAGAAGTTCAAGCTAATTTTACAAAAGGCAGAGGAACCAGCGATCAAATTGCCAGCCTCCACTGGATCATCAAAAAAACAAGAATTTCAGAAAAACCTCTCAGTTTAGTTCAGTCACTCAGTCCTGTCCGACTCTTTGCGACCCCATGAACTGCAGCACTCCAGGCCTCCCTGTTCATCACCATCTCCTGGAGTTCACTCAGACTCACGTCCATCGAGTCCGTGATGCCATCCAGCCATCTCATCCTCAGTCTTCCCCTTCTGCTGCCCCCAATCCCTCCCAGCATCAAAGTCTTTACAATGAGTCAACTCTTCACATGAGGTGGCCAAAGTACTGTAGTTTCAGCTTTAGCATCATTCCTCCCAAAGAAATCCCAGGGTTGATCTCCTTCAGAATGGACTGGTTGGATTTCCTTGCAATACAAGGGACTCTCAAGAGTCTTCTCCAACACCACAGTTCTAAAGCATCAATTCTTCGGCGCTCAGCCTTCTTCACAGTCCAACTCTCACATCCATATATGATCACTGGAAAAATATTAGCCTTGACTAGACAAACCTTATTCGGCAAAGTAATGTCTCTGCTTTTGAATATACTATCTAGGTTGGTCATAACTTTTTTTCCAAGGAGTAAGCGTCTTTTAATTTCATGGCTGCAGTCACCATCTGCAGTGATTTGGGCTCTATTTCTGCTCTATTGATTAGACCAAAGGCTTAGACCTTGTGGGTCACAATTAACTGTGGAAAATTCTGAAAGAGATGGGAATAACAGACAACTGGATATGCCTCTTGAGATATCTATATGCAGGTCAGGAACCAACAAATAGAACTCGTCATGGAACAACAGACTGGTTCCTAATAAGAAAAGGAGTATGTCAAGGCTGTATATTGTCACCCAGCTTATTTAACTTATATGCAGAGTACATCATGAGAAACACTGGCCTGGATGAAACACAAGCTGGGATCAATATTGTGGGGAGAAATTTCAATAACCTCAGATATACATGTGACACCACCCTTATTGCCAAAAGTGAAACAGAACTAAAGAGCCTCTTGATGAAAATGAAAGAGGAGAGTGAAAAAGTTGGCGTAAACCTCAATGTTAAGAAAACTAGGATCATGGCATCTGGTCCCATCATTTCATGGCAAATTCATGGGGAAAGTGTGGAAGACTTTATTTGTTTCACGTGAGCTGTGTGTCCTTGTGTGGCTGTGAGGAAAAGTGCTCCCAGTAGCTCCAGTGGTTCCCCTAGCCTACACCTCTAATCACACCTTCCCCCCCATCCCCCTGGGGCAGCTCCTGTCGACCTTGCCTTGTGACCATAGCAACCTTGCAGGCGCCAGTAACAGCTTTATTGAAGCCTGAGTGACACCTGCTCCTGTAACATGTGGCCAGAACGTCCCATTGAAAGTGTGTCCCTGGTGCCCATGAGGAACATGCCTAACTTGCTGCTTAGGGATGGCTCGTTCTGCATTAGCACCATGTCCAGGCTCACAGGCTGGCTGCTGATCAGCCACTAGCTCCCTCAGTATGTGGTGTAAGACCACAGGCTCTGCAGCGGTAGCCCACAGATCTTGTGGGTCTCGTCTGTGATGGTGAAAATGACCTGCAGGCAGACGGGGCATTGGGAGTGCTCAGAGCCTGGCCCAGTGCTGCCCTGGGCCCAGCATCCCAGGGCTGGAGTCAGTGGACAGGAGCCCCAAGGCNAAGACCACAGGCTCTGCAGCGGTAGCCCACAGATCTTGTGGGTCTCGTCTGTGATGGTGAAAATGACCTGCAGGCAGACGGGGCATTGGGAGTGCTCAGAGCCTGGCCCAGTGCTGCCCTGGGCCCAGCATCCCAGGGCTGGAGTCAGTGGACAGGAGCCCCAAGGCCAGCTGGGGCACTGTGGGTGGGTCTCGGGCCTCCCCAGAGAAAGCGCTCGGTTTGAGGGGACCCTGGGCCTGGAGGTTCCCAAGGGTTGGGACACCCTGAACAGGTTAGTCAAAGGGAACAGGAAACTGGAAGGGCTGGGGTGATGCTCTGTTTGCAGGGGTGTGTCAGCCTGACCTTGGGTTGGGGGTCATGGGCATGGAGTGGTCAAGGCTGGGGGCTCAGAGCAGGTGCCCATTGGGATTGGGGAGGGCAGGACCATGCTGCAGATCAAAGTGCATCTCAGGGCTACACCCATCTGGTCCTTACACCCATATATGGGTAGAAGCTCTCCTGGCCCCTCTTCTGCCAGTAACCCTCAATGTCAAAGGACAGCTTGCCAGTGAGTACCTTCGTCTGGCCTGGTGGCAGGAGCCCAGGGCAGCGGTCGACCAGGTTTGTGAAACTGGGGAGGGGAATGGGCAGTGTAGAGGGCCCCCCGTCTGGTCTCTTGGGTGCTGCGTGCTCAGTGGCCTGACTCTGACTGGGTTGAGCAGTGCCTGGATGGCTGTGTAGCAGGGCAGTGCCCAGGAACCGAGACTACACTGCCTCACTATCCTAGGGAATCACAGAGAAGGCAGAGGAGCTCTCCATCCACCCACAAGCAGTTTTCACTTCATGTCTGACATGAACAGATTTTCTCTATGAGTAAGTGTACTTATTTACAAACTTAAGTAAAGTGGGATGTTCTAACTATACTACCCTGCCCTGGCAAGGGCCAGGAGCCATGTGTCCTACCAATCCCCGGGAAGAATGGAAGGTGCCTACCCAGGGGGATCCAGAGGGGTTCTGGGTGGTGGTTATGGGGTCAGCAGAGTGACTGCAGTGCACAGACCTGTAGGTTGACAGAGGCGCCCCAGGACAGTAGAGAGCATCAGGACTGGGACTGGTGAAAGAGGAGTGGCCCTGCAGCCCAGGGCTGAGAATTGGGGTGAAATAGGAGGGTTTACTGTCTGAGCCACCAGGCAGGGTTTGGCCTCTGGTAGAATTTCTGCTCCAGAAGTACTGGGGTTAATATCAGTCTCCTCACAGCTCTCCCATGCCTGGAAGATAATCTGGCCAGAGTCAGGTGCTAAACAAATATCTGTCACGGAATGGACAGTCTGAGTGTGAAGGTGCATAGGAAAGGTGGTGTCAGGCGGCAGACAGGGGCTTAACCAGATGAGGAGGCAGAGACAAGGGAGAGGATTACAGGCTTTCTGATTATGGACTCCCAGCTCCCCTGGGCTCAGCTCCCAGCTCCAGCCCGTCTGTTTCCCAGACAATTGGTTTTTAAGGGAAAACTCACTCTGGCCTACAAGCTCTTGCGTGACCTGCCCTGCATGACTTAAAAAGCGACTTTGAGCCTGTTCCCACAACCTGAGCCTGAAGCTTCTGAAGCATTTGCCACCTGTTCTTGTGAGGTGGTGCTGAGAGGTGAAGTGTTGGATGTGGCTCTGGGGATTTTCCATTTGCAGAACTCAGCTCCACCTGCAGGGCCGCCAACAGCTCCAGTGCCTCCAATGGGGGCTAGTCGCTCAAGGCTCCTGTCCTTGGATGTTTGTGGGCCTGCTCCTATGACTTCTCCTCCCGATCCTGTGAGAGGACCTTCCCCCGCTCCTCCTCCACCACCGCTTCAACCTCCTCAGTGATGTCTTTCACCAGCAGCTGGAACATTTGCCAGACCGCACCACCTCTCCCTCCTCCAGGGCCGCTCCTTCCTCCACTGCATTCCCATGGAAGAAGGCAGCCTCATCACCTGGTGGGAACCTTGCTGACTGCGACATCCCTGGTGGTCCCAACACACCAGCAGGTCTCAGGGCCCCAGCACCCTGAATCCTCGAGTTCACACTGAAAAAGCCCCTTGGATTCCGTGAGCAGCACTACCCAGGGAAGTATGATGCTGACAAAGGTGCTCAATTCAGCCTGCCTTGGTGAGAATCACCTGGGTCTCGTGTGCTATAAGCNGTCTCAGGGCCCCAGCACCCTGAATCCTCGAGTTCACACTGAAAAAGCCCCTTGGATTCCGTGAGCAGCACTACCCAGGGAAGTATGATGCTGACAAAGGTGCTCAATTCAGCCTGCCTTGGTGAGAATCACCTGGGTCTCGTGTGCTATAAGCGGAGCTTCTCTGAATGAGACTAGAACACATGAAGTCTCTAAGCCTCCAGTCTGAGCCTGTCACCTGCTACCCTCATGACGTCAACCAAAGCTCTGCATCCAGGCTGCATGAGCCTGAGCTTCCCCACTGGGGAGAGTAAGGGTCCTGGCCTCTACACCAATCTGCTTTAAGGCCTCACCTTCTGATCCCCTCACAACCTCTGTGTCGTGTCACTTACCTCTCATGGCAGGACCTTCCTCCTGAGGGAAATACTGAAGGGGATTGACTCATAGGCCCTCGCCAATGATCTGCTGGCTGCACAGGGGAGGACAGCATGTGGATGACCATCCCCAAGCCCTCCCATGGGCAGCTAAGAACCCAAACAAAAATTGTCCATTCTCGGGAGGCCCAGATGGACCCCACCTCAGCAATCCTGTTACATCCTGGAGAGTTGTGGTCCAAGAACCAGGTGAGGACTTTCACACTGCTGGTGTCTGGCCTGAAGTTGGGAGCTCCCCATCCATCCTCACAGCAGCAGTGGACCAGAGAGGACATACATGCCCTCTATCCTGAAGGAGGACAGGGGAGACAGCAAAGATTCAGGTAGGTGGAGCATCCGACTCCATCACCCACCCACCTACACCGCCCTGGGAGACAGGTCGAACCAGCGATGCCAAAGAGGTACTCCTTAATGATCTCTCTGTTCCTGAAGCACGGGTTGTCCCAAAAGAAAAATACCAGCTTGCAGCGGGCCTGGGGATGACCTCGTTCTGGCACCTGCCAGGAATGGGAGTATGGAAAAGGTGAAGGTGCACAAGCTTCTAGGGTCTGCATCTTGCCTTCCAGGCAGGCAACAACATCTTCCGCTTTCCTTTCCAAAGGCTCCCAGCGAACACAGGCAGCTGAGTCATAGGATCCCCCGACCCTCACTTGCCTGCCCAGCTCCCCCTCCCACCTCTCCTCAGGCTCCCTCTCTGCCCTTCAAAGCCATCATAGAGATAAGCAATCTTCATCTCGGTCGCTGACCATGAAGGGCCTCTGACGGTTCATAATCTGCTTGAAGTCAAGGAACCAGTCATGCCACATGCTGGGGAAGGAATAGTCTTGAGTAACAGGGTTAGTCTCAGGCAGACCAAGGGCACCGGAACAGGCATCTGTCAGTCTTGTTTCTTATAGGGACCACCCGTACTTCAGGCAGAGACAGGTCGTATAGGAGTACCACTTTGGCATCACTGGTGCTCTGCACCTGGGTACTCCTGCTTGCCCAGCCACCACACCAAAATCCCCAGGACTGCCACACCATGTGATGCTCTCATCCCTCTGGGTCCCCTGTGGTCTTCTGGGACCCTTGTCTGCATCCCCCTAGGGAGGATCTGTTTCCAGCCACACATGATGTATGCCTGTCATTTGTATCCTGAGGAGTGGCATGTCAGTGGCCTCAAACTTCAGAATCTGTAGTCCGTGCAGTATGTGTTCTCCGTGTGCAAGTGCCAATGGGTGTGCATTTAGCAAGAGAAGCCTGGTTCTCTTCCTTGCGCCCTGTCTTCACAAGGGGTTGCATGGAAGTACTGGCGTCATCTGGAACACTGTCTCTAGTCACTGATGACATCCATTCCCTGCCAAAGTATGTGGCTTCTATTCAGATTGAAGCCAAACTGAGCCTCCCAGAGTCATTTGCTCAGACACGTACAGTTAGAAAGATTCTCGGGCTCTGCTGGCACTGTGGTTATGGACATCACAGCTCCCACGAAGCCCAATTCATTGTCCCCCAATTCCATTGGCCTCCACTCAGCTGGCGAGTTCCCTCACCCCACCCCTCAGCCTGCTCCTGTTCCTTCTCGTCCCCTTGAGCATCTGGTGCCTGAGAAATGACACTAAGGATACAGCTTTGGCCCACAAGCCATGGATGCCCTGGATGATGGCATTAATATGACTCAGGGGACGCTTTCTCTTTTGATAGTTCTTCCTCTGGNCCCTTGAGCATCTGGTGCCTGAGAAATGACACTAAGGATACAGCTTTGGCCCACAAGCCATGGATGCCCTGGATGATGGCATTAATATGACTCAGGGGACGCTTTCTCTTTTGATAGTTCTTCCTCTGGAGTCTAAGTTAGGCTTTCAGGTCTTTCTCATTCACAGAGCTCAGCTCTACCAGCAGGGCCGCCAGTGACTCCAGTGCCTCCAGTGCCTCCAGTGGAGGCTGGTCGCTTGAGGCTCCTGTCCTTGCATGTTCCTGGCCCTGCTCCTATGGCTTCTCCTACTACTCCTGCGAGGACAGCTTACCCTGCTCCTCTTCTGCCACCATTTCAACCTCCTCAATGATGTCTTCCACCGGCAGCTGGAACACTTGCCGGACCACATGGGCTCTCCATCCTCCAGAGCTGCTCCTTCCTCCTCTGCCTTAACACTGAAAAAGGCAGCCTCCTCGACTGGTGGGCCACCTGCTGCCTGCGACTTTCCCGACTGCCCCAGTGTGTCAGCAGGTCTCAGGGCTCCAGCACTCTGAATCCTCAGGTTCACACCGAAGAAGCCCCAGCTTCCCTGTGAGCAGAAGGACCCAGGGAAGGATGATGCTGACAAAGGTGCTCAATTCAGCCTGCCTTGGTGAGAATCACCTGGGTCTCNCCGACTGCCCCAGTGTGTCAGCAGGTCTCAGGGCTCCAGCACTCTGAATCCTCAGGTTCACACCGAAGAAGCCCCAGCTTCCCTGTGAGCAGAAGGACCCAGGGAAGGATGATGCTGACAAAGGTGCTCAATTCAGCCTGCCTTGGTGAGAATCACCTGGGTCTCGTGTGCTATAAGCGGAGCTTCTCAGGACACATGAAGTCCCCAAGCCTTCAGTCTCAGCCTGTCACCTGCTACCCTCATGACGTGAACCCATGCTCTGCATCCAGGCTGCATGAGCCTGAGCTTCCCCACCGGGGAGAGGAGAGCATCCTGGCCTCTACACCAATCTGCCTTCAGGACTCATCTTTTCACACCCTCACAACCTGTGTCTTGTCACTTACCTCTCATGGCAGGACCTTCCTCCTGGGGGTAATACTGCAGGGTATTGACTCACAAGCCCTTGCCAATGATCTACTGGCTGCACAGATCAGCCAGTAGAGCAGGGGAGGACAGCATATGGATGATAAGCCCCAAGCCCATCATGGGCAGGCAAGAACCACAACACCAATTGTCCATTCTGGGAGAGTCCCAGATGGACCCCACCTCAGCAATACTGTTACATCCTGGAGAGTAGTGGTCCAAGAACCAGTTGAGGATGTTCATGCTGCTGGTGCCCTGCCTGAGTTTGGGAGATCCCCATCCATCCTCACAGAAGCAGTGGACCAGAGAGGACCTACATACCCTATATCCTGAAGGAGGACAGGGGAGCCAGGAAAAATTAATGTAGGCGGTGCATCCGACTCCCTCTCCCACCCACCCACACCGCGCTGGGAGCCAGGTCACTCCAGTGATGCCAAAGTGGTACTCCTTAAAGATCTCTCTGTTCCTGAAGCATGGATTGTCCCTAAAGGAAAATACCAGTTTGCAGGGGTATTGGGGACGGCCTCGTTCCGGCACCTGCCAGGACCAGGAGGATGGAAAAGGTGAAGGTCCACCAGCTTCTAGGGTCCGCAGCTTGCCTGCCAGGCAGGCATCAGCATCTTCAGCTTTTTCTTTCCAAAGGCTCACGGTGAATACACACAGCTGAGTCATAGGATCTCCCGACCCCCACTTGCCTGCCCAGCTCCCCCACCCACCTGTCCTCAGGCTCCCTCCCTGCCCTTCAAAGCTATCATGGAGATAAGCAAGTCTTCATCTCAGTTGCTGACTATGACGGGCATCAGGCGGTGGTCCGTAATCTACTCGAAGTCAAGGAACTAGTCATGCCACATGCCAGGGAAGGAAGAGTCTCGAGTAACAGGGTTAGTCTCAGGCAGAGCAAGGGCACCGGAACAAGCATCTGTAAATACTCCATTTTGGGAATACTGGTTTCCTTTGGCACCACTGAAACTTCAGGCACAGACAGATCATATAGGAGTACCACTTAGGCATCGCTGGTGCTCTGCATCTGGGTACCCCCGCTTGCCCAGCCCCCGCCACATCATGTGATGCTCTCATCCCTCTGAATCCCCTGTGGTCTTCTGGGACCCTTGTCCGCTTCCCCCAAGCAAGTATCTGTTTCAAACCACACTCGATGTACACCTGGCATGTGTTTTCTGGGAATTGACATGTCAGTTGCCTGAAACTTCAGGATCTGCAGTCCCTGCAGCATGCGTTCTCCAAGCACAAGGGCCTGTGTCTGTGCATTTAGCAAGAGAGGCCTGGGTCTCTTCCCTGCTCCCTCACTTGACAAGGGGTGGCATGGATGTACTGGAGTCATCTGGCCTACTGTATTCAGTCACAGATGACATCCATTCCCTGCCAATGTGTGTGGCTTCTATTCAGATGTGAGCCAAACTGAGCCTCCCATGGTCATTTGCTCAGATACGTACAGGTAGAAAGATTCCCAGGCTCTCCTGGCACTGTGGCTGTGGAGATCACAGCTCCCACAGACATGAATCCGTGCTTTGCATCCAGGCTGCCTGAACCTGAGCTTCCCCACCGGTGAGAGGAGAGGGTCATGGCCTCAATACCGATCTGCCTTCAGGCCTCACCTTCTGACCCCCTCACAGTCTCTGTGTCACTTACCTCTCATGGCAGGAAATTTCTCCTGTGGTTAATACTGCAGAGGATTGACTCACAAGCCCTCTCCAATGATCTGCTGGCTGCATAGGGAAGGACAGCATATGGATAACCAGCCTTGAGCCCTCCCATAGGCAGACAAGAACCCCAACACCAATCGTTCATTCTGGGGAGGCCCCGATGGACCCCACTTCAGCAATCCTATTACATCCCCGGGAGTTGTCATCCAAGAACCAGTTGTGGATGTTCACACTGCTGGTGTCCTGCATGAGGCTAGAAGCTCCCCAACCATCGTTCCAGAAGCAGTGGACCAGAGAGGACATACATGCCCTATATCCTGAAGGAGGACAGGGGAGACAGCAAAGATTCAGGTAGGTGATGCATCCGACTCCCTCTCCCACCCACCTATACTGCCCTGGGAGCCAGGTCACTCCAGTGATGCCAAAGTGGTACTCCTTAATGATCTCTCTGTTCCTGAAACACAGGTTGTCCCAAAAGGAAAATACCAGCTTGCAGCGGGCCTTGGGATGGCCTTGTTCTGGCACCTGTCAGGACCAGGAGGATGGAAAAGAGGAATGTTCTCAAGTTTCTATGGCTTGCAGCTTGCCTGCCAAACAGGCTTCAGCATCTTCTGATTTTCCTTTCCAAAGGCTCATGACGAAAACACGCAGCTGGGTCATAGTATCACCCAAGCCCCTCTTGCCTGCCCAGCTCTCACACCCAGCTGTCATCAGGCTCGGTCTCTGCCCTTCAAAGCCATCATTGAGATAAGCAAGTCTTCATCTTGGTCGCTGACCATGATGGGCATCTGGAGGTGGTTTAAAATCTATTTGAAATCAAGGAACCAGTCATGGCACATGTGGGTAAGGAAGAGTCTCCTAACAGGGTTAGCCTCGGGCAGAGCAAGGGCACCAGAATAGGCATCTGTAAGTACTCCCTTTTGGGAGTACTTGTTTCCCTTTGGGACCACCTGTACTTCAGGCAGACAGGTCATATAGGTGTACCATTTTGGGATCGCTGGTGCTCTGCATGTGGGTATGCCGCCTTTCCCAGCCACCACACCAACATCCACAGCCCCTGCCACAGCATACGAGGTGCTCATGCCTTTGGGCCCCCTGTCATCTTCTGGGATCCTTGTCTGCATCCCCTAAGGGAGGATCTGTTTCTGATCCCTCTTGTTGTATGCCTGGGATGTGTGTCCTTGGAATTGGCATGTCAGTTGCCTGAAACTTCAGGATCTACAGTCCCTGCACCATGTGTTCTCCATGTGCAAGTGTCTTTGACCGTGTGTTTAGCAAGAGGCCTGGGTCTCTTCCCTGATCCCTGTCTTGACAAGGGATGACGTGGATGTACTGAAGTCATCTGGCTGACTGTTGCCAGTTACTGATGACATCCATTTCCTGCCAGAGTGTGTGGCTCCTATTCAGATGTGAGCCAAACTGAACTTCCCATACTCATCTGCTCAGACACGTATGGGTAGAGAGGTTCCCAGGCTCTGCTGGCATTGTGCCTGTGGAGATCACAGTGCCCCTGAACCCCAATCCCCTTGGCCCTCAATTCCCTTGGCCCCCAATTCCCTTGACCTCCCCTAAGGT
Source organism: Oreotragus oreotragus (assembly GCA_006410675.1). Taxonomy (NCBI): domain Eukaryota; kingdom Metazoa; phylum Chordata; class Mammalia; order Artiodactyla; family Bovidae; genus Oreotragus; species Oreotragus oreotragus. The sequence continues at coordinate 95,138 of SJYX01018350.1, forward strand.
GGTGGGTTCCCTGACCCCCACCCCTCTTCTTGCTCCTCTTCCTTCTTGTCCTCCTGAGCATGATGATGTGCCTCACTGGATGATGGCACTTCTCTGACTGGAGGGACGATTTCTCTTCTGATGGTCTTTCCTCTGGAGTCGATTAAGCTATGGGGTCTTTGTCATTTGCGTAGCTTAGCTTCCCCCTGCACAGCCGCCAGTGACTCCATTGCCTTCAGTGGGGGCTGGTTGCTCGAGGCTCCAGTCCTTGGATATTCCTGGCCCTGCTCTTTTGGCTTCTCCTACTGCTCCTGCGAGGACAGCTTCTCCTGCTCCTCTTCTGCCACCACTTCAACCTCCTCAAAGATGTTTTTCAAAAGCAGCTGGAACACATGCCGGACTGCATCACCTCACCCTACTGCACAGTTTCTCCTTCCTCCACTGCCTCCCCGCTGAGGAAGGCAGCCTCCTCGCCTGGTGGGCACCCTGCTGCCTGCGACATCCCCGATGGCCCCAGCAGAGCTGTAGGTATCAGGGCCCTGGCCCCTGAATCCTCGGCCTCACATCGAAGACACCCCAGGGTCTCCATGAGCAGCAAGATCCAGGGAATGATAATGCCTACAAAGGTTATGAATTCAGCCTGCCTCCGTGAGAAACACGTGGGTCTCACATGTTGTAAACAGAACTTCTCTGAATGAGTCTAGGACACATGAAGCCACCAAGCCTCCAGTCTCAGCCTGTCACCTGCTACCCACATGACCAGAATCCAGACCGCCTCTAGGCTGCATAAGCCTGAGCTTCCCCACCTGGGAGAGGAGAGGATTCTGACCACTATTCGGATCTGCCTTCAGGCCTCATGCATGATCCACTCACAAGCTCTGTGTCTTGTCAATTATGTCTCATGGGAGGACCTACTGATCTGCTTGCCACACGGGGGAGGTCAGCATAGGACTGACCAGTGAACCTGAGCCCTCCATGAGCAGCCAAGAACACCAACATCTCTCATTCATTCTGGGGAGGCCCAAAGGCACCTCCCTCAGCAATCCTGTTTCATCCCAGAGAGTTGTGGTCCAACAACCAATTGAGCAAGTTCAGGCTTATGGTGACTAGCCTGAGTTTGGTAGTGCTGCATCCATCCTCAAAGAAGAAGCGGACCAGAGAGGACATCTGAGGCACAGAGAGGTTGTTAAGGAATACAACTTTGGCATCACTGGTACTCTGTATCTCGGTACTCCCGCTTGCCCAGCTGCCACACCGACAACCCCAGGCCCTGCCATACCATCCAATGAGCTGATCCCTCTGGGTTCTCCATGGTCCTCTTGGACCCTTCTTCTCACCCTACAAGGGAGGATTTATTTCTGACCACTCCTGATGTATGCCTGTCTTGTGTGTCCTGGGGAGTGGCATGTCACTGACCTGACAATACAGGATATAGTTCTACGGGAGAAGAGGAAGAGGACTTGGTGTTTCTCTGTGTGAGTGTAGAGATGGAAACTTAGATGGGGAGGCCATATCATGTGTGGGGTGGCAATGCGATTTGCTAAAAGGCATAGAAAGAAGGTACCCCATAAGAAGGATGGAATATTGACATATGCAGCAAAATGGAAGGTACACTCTTAAGTAAAATAACACAGACAGAGTTAGACAAATACTGTATGACATCACTTACAGAATCTAAAAACACCACACAATAGAGAATATAACAAAAATGGATGCTCACAGATATAGAGAACAATCTACTGGTTAACAGCAGGGAGGGGAATAGGCAGGGGCAATACAGAGGTAGGGGAGTGGGAGGCACACCATGTTACGTGAAAGATGAGCTCAAGGATGTACTGTACAACATGGGGAATAGAGCCAGTACTCTGTAATAACTATAAATGGAAAGCAAACTTTAACAATTGTATAGTAAGAAAGAGGGGGAAGGAAGGAGGGAAGAAAGGAAGGAACATAACGGTGTTTTTGGAGGTCACAAAGCCAACATTGATTAGGCCCTTTTTGGCAAAGGAATTTAGTTAATATTTTAAATTTTATTTATTTCAATTGGAGGCCAATTACTTTATAATGCTATACTGGTTTTTGCCAAACTTGACAACAATCCACCACAGGTGTACATGTGTTCCCCATAGTGATCCCCCCTCCCAACTCCCTCCCCACAACATCCCTCTGGGTCATCCCAGTGCACCAGCCCTGAGCACCATGTTTCATGCATCGAACCTGGACTGGTGATCTGTTTCACATATGATAATATGCATTTTTCAATGCTATTCTTTCAGATAATCCCAGCCTCACCTTCTCCCACAGATTCGAAAAGACTGATCTGTACATCTGTGTCTGTTTTGCAGTCTCACATTTAGGGTTATCATTACCTCTTACTAAATTCCATAGTTATACGTTCAGTTCACTTCATTTCAGAGGCTCAGTCATGTCTGACACTTTGCGATCCCATGAGTTGCACCATGCCAGGCCTCCCTGTCCATCACCAACTCCCGGGTTGACTCAGACTCACGTCCATCGAGTCTGTGATGCCATCCAGCCAGCTCATCCTCGGTCGTCCCCTTCTCCTCCTGTCTCCAATCCCTCCCAGAATCAGACACTTTTCCAATGAGTCAACTCTTCTCATGAGGTGGCCAAAGTACTGGAGTTTCAGCTTTAGCATCATTCCTTCCAAAGAAATCCCACAGTTGATCGCCTTCAGATTGGACTGGTTGGATCTCCTTGCAGTCCAAGGGACTCTCAAGAGTCTTCTCCAACACCACAGTTCAAAAGCATCAATTCTTCGGCACTCAGCCTTCTTCCCAGTCCAACTCTCACTTCCATACATGACCACTGGAAAAACCATAGCCTTGACTAGATGGACTTTAGTCGCCAAAGTAATGCCTCTCCTTTTGAATATGCTATCCAGGTTGGTCATAACTTTTCTTCCAAGGAGTAAGCGTCTTTTAATTTCATGGCTGCAGTCACCATCTCCAGTGATTTTGGAGCCCCAAAAAATAAAGTCTGACACTGTATCCACTGTTTCCCCATCTATTTCCCATGAAGAAATGGGATTGGATGCCATGATCTTCGTTTTCTGAATGTTGAGCTTAGTATAATTTATTGATGTTTTTCTGTCGGACTTGTCTATTAACTCTGTATAATAGTCTCCAGTTTCATCCACCTCATTTGAACTAACTCTAGTGTATTCTTTTTAATGGCTGAGTAATATTCTATTGTGTATATGTACCACTGCTTTCTTATCCATTCGTCTACTGATGGACATCTAGATTGCTTCCAGGTCCTGGCTATTGTAAACACTGCTGTGATTATCATTCGGTTACACACGTCTCTTTGAATTCTGGTTTCCTCGGTGTGTATGCCCAGCAGTGGGAGTGCTGTGTCATATGGCAGTTCTAGTTCCAGGGTTTTAAGGAATCTCCACACTGTTCTCC
>SJYX01018350.1:98609-129106 GCA_006410675.1 Oreotragus oreotragus
AAGAAAGAGGGGGAAGGAAGGAGGGAAGAAAGGAAGGAACATAACGGTGTTTTTGGAGGTCACAAAGCCAACATTGATTAGGCCCTTTTTGGCAAAGGAATTTAGTTAATATTTTAAATTTTATTTATTTCAATTGGAGGCCAATTACTTTATAATGCTATACTGGTTTTTGCCAAACTTGACAACAATCCACCACAGGTGTACATGTGTTCCCCATAGTGATCCCCCCTCCCAACTCCCTCCCCACAACATCCCTCTGGGTCATCCCAGTGCACCAGCCCTGAGCACCATGTTTCATGCATCGAACCTGGACTGGTGATCTGTTTCACATATGATAATATGCATTTTTCAATGCTATTCTTTCAGATAATCCCAGCCTCACCTTCTCCCACAGATTCGAAAAGACTGATCTGTACATCTGTGTCTGTTTTGCAGTCTCACATTTAGGGTTATCATTACCTCTTACTAAATTCCATAGTTATACGTTCAGTTCACTTCATTTCAGAGGCTCAGTCATGTCTGACACTTTGCGATCCCATGAGTTGCACCATGCCAGGCCTCCCTGTCCATCACCAACTCCCGGGTTGACTCAGACTCACGTCCATCGAGTCTGTGATGCCATCCAGCCAGCTCATCCTCGGTCGTCCCCTTCTCCTCCTGTCTCCAATCCCTCCCAGAATCAGACACTTTTCCAATGAGTCAACTCTTCTCATGAGGTGGCCAAAGTACTGGAGTTTCAGCTTTAGCATCATTCCTTCCAAAGAAATCCCACAGTTGATCGCCTTCAGATTGGACTGGTTGGATCTCCTTGCAGTCCAAGGGACTCTCAAGAGTCTTCTCCAACACCACAGTTCAAAAGCATCAATTCTTCGGCACTCAGCCTTCTTCCCAGTCCAACTCTCACTTCCATACATGACCACTGGAAAAACCATAGCCTTGACTAGATGGACTTTAGTCGCCAAAGTAATGCCTCTCCTTTTGAATATGCTATCCAGGTTGGTCATAACTTTTCTTCCAAGGAGTAAGCGTCTTTTAATTTCATGGCTGCAGTCACCATCTCCAGTGATTTTGGAGCCCCAAAAAATAAAGTCTGACACTGTATCCACTGTTTCCCCATCTATTTCCCATGAAGAAATGGGATTGGATGCCATGATCTTCGTTTTCTGAATGTTGAGCTTAGTATAATTTATTGATGTTTTTCTGTCGGACTTGTCTATTAACTCTGTATAATAGTCTCCAGTTTCATCCACCTCATTTGAACTAACTCTAGTGTATTCTTTTTAATGGCTGAGTAATATTCTATTGTGTATATGTACCACTGCTTTCTTATCCATTCGTCTACTGATGGACATCTAGATTGCTTCCAGGTCCTGGCTATTGTAAACACTGCTGTGATTATCATTCGGTTACACACGTCTCTTTGAATTCTGGTTTCCTCGGTGTGTATGCCCAGCAGTGGGAGTGCTGTGTCATATGGCAGTTCTAGTTCCAGGGTTTTAAGGAATCTCCACACTGTTCTCCATAATGGCTGTACTAGTTTGCATTCCCCCCAACAGGGTAAGACGGCTCCCTTTTCTCCACACCCTCTCCAGCATTTATTGCGTGAGATTTTTGGATAGCAGCCATTCTGATCAGCATGAGATTGTACTTCATTATTCTTTTGATTTGCTTTTCTCTAATAATGAGTGATATTGAGTGTATTTTAATGTGCTTGTTGTCCATCTGTATGTCTTCTTTGGAGAAAGGAATTTAGAATGGAACAGTGGGATCCCACAGGTGGGGCAGGGGGAGTAGTGCACATCCCGTGCAGGCAATACTGGGGGGCATTGCCAACCAAGAGTTTTATTACAAGAATAAAACCCAGTAAATGTTGGTTCTGTTTTTATTGCCATCTCCATATTTCAGTATTCTAAAATAATGTCTGTAATTAAATAGTTTTTCTCTGCAAAAGCAAATTCGGTTGGTTTCTGTTTTAAACGTTTGTGGTTATATATGTCAGGTTTTAATATTTTATATATTATCCATAACATACAAAGTTTCAATGTACATATATACAAATTCACACACATATGTATGTATACCATGCGGCCACAGATTTGGTAGTTATTTTTTAAAATTCATTGTCTTCTATGAAGGAGTTCATTAAGATATGACTGTTAAACAATTGTCACCAACTCAGGCTGCCATGGTTACCATTGCTCCATTCCACAGAGCATCCTTAATGGTTTGCAAGGCCTTGAGATCACTTCCTGCACAGCCTCCAGTCCCCGAGAGGATGTACTTATACACACCCCACGTTCAAACAGTTGATTCTAAATACACAGTGATACCACAAAAATTGTCAACGTAAAGACACACAATGTGCTTTTATTTACGTCTAAATCAGTGGAAAAAAGTATTCACTGCAAGGTACACAATTTTTTTAGCTTGAAAAGAACAAAAATGTCTTATATTTGAACATAAAATATCTTCCTGAATGTGATAAATAGGTTTTAAATGAAATTCATTCTTAATTACAGGTTATTTTGAGACTATGGAACAAAGAAAATAAACCTACGTTAATTGGGGCTCCTTAAGCTGTATCTTTTGCAGATTTTTTTAAAATTCCCTTACACTTTGGCAGTCTTAAATAGATATAATACACAAAGTTTGGCGGAGATACACTCTTCCTGCCATGTGACCAATCGTAGTTGACTTAGAGAGATGAGGATGGCAAGTGAGTTTGGAGGCCTCTTTAGGGGTATTATAAATGCCTCATTTCTCCCACCAAAACTTCTCAATTGCTCCCCATTCTTCGCTAGAGGTGTCAGGATGTGGCTTTGTGATGTCAAGGCTCACCCAGGACCACCATTGGCTGGGGCATAGACTTGCTGACCTCATAAAGTGTGAGGGTGTGTCTTCCTGGGGAGGGGTATATATAAGGGTGCTCAGGGGCTCTGGAGCAGACCACTGGGAGGTCTCAAATGACTAAGGTGACTGGGAAGCCATAAGGCTCCAGAGTAGTTGTGAAACATCTGCCTCCTCTTACTCAGGACAAAAATATGAAGACCTCCTCTCAATTGAGATCCAAAGACATATTAAGGTGAGCTTAATCCACCCAAACTCCTCTTGCCCATTGACCCTACCCCAGAAAACCCCCTTCCCTGTCCTTGCTTGGCACATAACCCTTCTCTGCCCACACTCCTTCTTCCGAAACTGTCATTCCCATCCACCTTCAACCTCTTCCCCAAACCAATGCCATTCTCTACTGCTCTCTTGTTTTCTTTCTCATATGGGAGAAAAATTAAGAAAATATGATGTGAATTAAAAGAGGCAACTAGTTTCATATTAAGAAATATTTTTAACAATTTTATCAGATAACAAATTTGGCTGCCTTTTAAAAAATAAATGAGTTCCTTATTTTGAAGATACCCAGCTCTAAGCCCAGTAATTTCTCATTAAGGATGCTGAAAAACAGATTCCTATACTGGTAGAGCCACGTTGTTTCCAGTTCTACCATTCTCTGACTCTATAGAACAGAGAATGTCCTTACATGAAGCAAATATATATTATTTTGAACTACAAATGTTTTGAAAATTCCATAGTATTTATCTACACAACAAAGAACCAAACTGATCAATAAGGGATAAGGATGGTAAGTGACTAAATATAACACATGGAGTTGATGTATATACATTCTCTTATACACATCTCCTTCCCTCACTTTCTCAACTATTCGTTATTGTTGTTTCCTGGCTAAGTCATGTTAGACTCTTTGTGAACATATGGACTGTGTGCCACTAGGCTGCTCTGTTCATGGGATTTCCCAGGACAAAATAAATAAATAAATAAATAAAAGCCAGTCCTTGGGGAAGAGCACAAGGGCAGAGACCTCTGAGGACACAGGGATGGGAAGGCTGGCCAGGAGGGGATGAGGGTCAGAAAACTTCAGGTTTACACAAGGTCTGGGCAGAAACCATGGCTCCCAGGCCTGGCCGTGGACACTGCCCAACACCCGTCTGCCTGCCCTCTGTCTGACTTGCCCCACATTTGCCAAGACCTCTGGGGTCTAGACTGTGGTACTTGCTGAGCTCTAGACACAGCTGTCTGCTTGCAGGTGTGTGGGAAGGATGGAGTGTTCTGAACGACTTGTTACAACTCTGGAAAGTGGGACCAAGAGGCTGGGGTTAATCTGGCTACAAGGAGCTGAGTCCCCTACGTCAGTCCCGGAGGCAGAAGTCAGACCAGAGCTACTGAAGAAGAAGCCCAGAAAATTTATTGAAAAAACAGTGAAATTGGTTATTAGAATGCAGCACTGAAAAGACTACAAACAAAAACCTGATATGAACTCAAGTGTGAAACAAATGTTAAGTATTGTTGTCATTGGTATTTTGAAGAAAGCTGGAATTAATGTGTTCTATAATCAGCACGTTTATTCCAGAAATTTCAGTTTTATTTCCACCACACAGCATCAGTAGCAAACAGTGTCTTTGACGTGCTGGAACAGTGAGCACCTGAGAAGAGATACTCCACGTCCAAGATCAGGAGTGGGGATCGTGAGGAGATACCCCACGATCAAGGTCAGGAGTGGCGGTGGTGGGGAGATACCCCATGTTCAAGGTAAAGAGTGGTCTGATCTTATGGAACACAGCTTGTCTAACTCAATGAAACTATCAGCCATGCAAAGTAGGGCTGCCCAAGAGGGATGGGTCATGGTGGAGAATTCTGACAAAACGTTGGCCACAGGAGAAAGGAATGTCAAGCCACTTCAGTATTCATGTTTTGAGAATCCCATGAACAGTATGGAAGGCAAAAAGATAGGACACTGAAAGATGAGCTCCTCAGGTCGGTAGGTGCCCAATATGTTACTGGAGATCAGTGGATAAATAACTCCAGAAAGAATGAAGAGACAGAGCCAAAGCAAAAAGAACAGCCAGTTGTGAATGTGAGTGGTGATGAAAGCATGGTCGAATACTGTAAAGAGCAATACTGCATAGGAACCTGGAATGTTAGGTGCATGGATCAATGCAAATTGGCTGTGGTGAAACAGGAGATGGCAAGAATGAACGTCGACATTTTAGCAATCAGCAACTAAAATGGACTGCAATGGATGAATTTAACTCAGATGACCATTATATCTACTACTGTGGGAAAGATTTCCCTTGGAAGAAATAGAGTAGCCATCATAGTCAAAAAAAGAGTCCAAAATGCAGTACTTGGAAGCAATCTCAAAAATGATGGAATGAGGTCTGTTCATTTCCAAGACAAACCATTCAAAATCATGGTAATGAAAGTCTGTGTCCTGACCAGTAATACTGAAGAAGCTGATGTAGAATTGTTCTGTGAAGACCTACAAGACCTTTTAGAACTGATACACAAAACAGATGTCTTTTTCATTATAGGGGACTGGAATGCAAAAGTAGGAAGTCAAGAAACATCTGGAGTAACAGGCAACTTTGGCCTTGGAGTACAGAATGAAGCAGGGCATAGGCAAATAGAGTTTTGCCAAGAGAACCCACTGGTCATATCAAATTCTCTTCCAACAACCCAAGAGATGACTCTACACATGGCCATCACCAAATGATCAACACCAAAATCAAATCGATTATATTCTTGCAGCCAAAGATGGAGAAGCTCTATACAGTCAACAAAACAAGACCAGGAGCTGACTGTGGCTCAGATCATGACCTCATTATTACTAAATTCAGGCTTAAGTTGAAGAAAGTATGGAAAACCACAAGATCATTCAGGTAAGACCTAAATTAAATCCCTTATGATTATACAGTAGAAGTGAGAAAGAGATTTAAGGGACTAGATATAACAGAGTGGCTGATGAACTTTGGATGGAGGCTCGTGACATTGTACAGGAGGCAATGACCAAGACCATCCTCAGGAAGAAGAAATGCAAAAAGGCAAAATGGTTTTCTGAGGAGGCCTTACAAATAGCTGTAAAAAGAAGGGAAGTGAAAGCAAAGGATAAAAGAAAGATATACCCATTTGAATGCAGTTCCAAAGTATAGCACAAAGAGATAAGAAAGCCTTCCTCAGTGATCAGTGTAAAGAACAAGAAAAACAATAGAACGGGAAAGGGTAGAGTTCTCTTCAAGAAAATCAGAGATACGAAGGGAAAGTTTACTGCAACTATGGGCTCAATAAAGGACGTAAATGATATGGACCGAGGAGAAGCAGAAGATAATAAGAATAGGTGGCAAAGATACACAGAAAACTGTAAAAAAGATCTTCATGACCCAGATAATCATGATGGTGTGATCACTCACTGAAAGCTAGACATCCTGGAATGTGAAGCCAAGTGGGCTTTGGAAACATCGCCATGAACAAAGCTAGTGGGGGTGATGAAATTCCAGTGGAGTTATTTCAATTCTTAAACGATAATGCTGTCAAAGTACTGCACTCAATATGCGAGCACCTTTGGAAAACACAGCAGAGGGCACAGAATGGGAAAAAGTCAGTTTTCATTCCAATGTCAAAGAATGCTCAAACTATTACACAGTTACAGTCATTGCACATGGTAGCAAAGTAATGCTCAAAATTCTCCAGGCCAAGCTTCAACAATACGTGAACCATGTAAAAAAAAAAAAAAAACAGAGGCTCAAAGCTCTGTAGCCAGTGCTCCAAGGTGAATGAAGACCTGAATCAGAAAGGACCAGAGGAGGTCCCAGAGTGATGGGAGCCAGCACGGGAGATCCCACCCATGACAAAGGTCATGAGGAAGAAGCCTGACAGGCAAAGGAAAGTCAGAACTTGAGAGACCCCCTGGACCTGCTCAAGCATCTACCCCAAAACCAGAACTTGCCTGTTCTGCTCTTTTTCACTAACTCCTCTGTTACCAATGGAGAGGGCTGTCCCATTTTTTTTTGTTCTGGTTTCCTCAGTGTGTATGCCCAGCAGTGGATTTGCTGTGTCGTATGACAGCTCTATCTCCAGTTTTTTAAGGAATCTCCACCCTGTTCTCCATAGTGGTGGGACTAGTTTCCATTCGCACAAACAGTACAAGAGAATTCCCTTCTCTACACACCCTCTCCAGCATTTATTGCTTGTAAGCTTCTTGATAGCAGCCATCGTGACTGGTGTGAGATGGTGCCTCATTGTGGTTTGGATTTGCATTTCTCTGATAATGAGTGATGTTGAGCATCTTTTCATGTGTTTCCTTGCCATCTGTATGTCTTCTTTGGAGATATGTCTGTTTAGATCTTTGGCCCATTTTTTGAGTGGGTCATTTATTTTTCTGGAATTGAGCTGTAGGAGCTGCTTGTATATTTTTTAGATTAATTCTTTGTCAGTTGCTTCGTTTGCTATTAATTTCTCCCTTTCTGAAGCCTGACTTTTCACCTTGCTTATACATTTCTTTGTTGTGCAAAAGCTTTTAAGTTGAGTTATGTCCCATTTATTTATTTTTGCTTTGATTTCTATGACTCGGCATTTGGGTCATAGAGGATCCTGCTATAAATTTATTTTTCTGTGCATTCATTGTTGTTCTATCCTGATGTAGGGTTGATTTCTGATACTGTGTTTGTTTCAGGTGTACAGGAGCTGGAGTCAGAGATGCACAGACATTTATCACTTCTGTTTTGGGTTCATTTTCCCCAGAGAGAGGAGTACAGTGTCTCCAGTAGGCTGCCATTTGCAATTCAGCACGGTTTTTCCTGATTATGTTTGATGTATGTTAACACCTGTTTGTTCCTTGCAAACTCTACATTATCCCACATCCCTAACTTTTTTTTTAATAATCATAAGTTAGTTTTCTAAGTTTGTGAATCTGTTTCTGTGTAATAGCCTACATTTGCATTAATTTCAAGAAGATACCTGTCAGTGATGCCTTCTGTAATGTGTCTTTCTCTATCAGCCTTCCTTCACTTAGTATGGTATTAATTCTATCCATTCATGCTGTTGTCACTGGCATTATTCAGTTGTGATTCAGGGCTGGGTAGCATTCCAGTGCAGAGGTGCACCACTCTGACATCATTTTCCTGTAGATGAATAACTTTGTAGAATTTGTTGCAGGGAGGGCTTCCCTGGTGGCCCAGCCAGTAGAGAATCCACCTGTCAATGCAGGAGACATGGGTTCAGTCCCTGGGTAAGGAAGATTCCCTGGAGAAGGGCATGGTAACTCACTGCAATATTCTTGCCTGGAGAATCCCATGGACAGAGGAGCCTGGTGGGCTACAGTCCATGGGGTCACAAAGTGTTGGACATGATTGAACTGGCTGATAATGCATGTAAAGGAAAAAAAAAAGAACAAGGAGCATTTTATTCTTTCTCTTATTTTGAGAACAAAGGAGATCAAGAAAACATTGAGCAGGCCTGAACATTCCTAGTTTTTTTATGTTAACTGCTCATAACTCTGAATGTCTGTGACTATGTTTGCTTTTCTGCCCCCTAACTCTGCAGGAGCTACGAGTAACGTTTTTCCCTTGGACTCTATGCTAAATACACCACCTATCTGGTGGTTACCCTTACAACACCCTTCCCCTTGTAATTGCATATCAGAAAGAATGCCGCCCAGCCACCCGAACTGCCAGAGTCAGTTACTGGGTTATTGACTTCAGTCTAAGGCTGTCTTTGAAAAAATGCACGAGGAAGAGATCTAGATCCTACCCGGAAGAGATCTAGATCCTACCCATTTTGTTCCTCATCACTGACACCTGGCTGTGAGCCCTTCCCTTATATAAGCCTCTAGACACTTCATAGGCAAAGGATGAGAGTACTCAGTCCTTGAGGCATGACCCTACTGTGTTCCCCTCTCTGCTCGCTTGATAATAAAAGCCACCTTCGTATCTCCTTCAAACTCTGTCTCTGTATTTTTTATTTTGCTTCACTTGGCAGAGAAAGACAAGATTTAGGCCAGTAACAATTCTAGTTCTTGGCCATTGCCAATCGAGCTGCTCTGAAAACAAGGTGCAAGGGGAAGTATGAATTCTTATTTTCTCTAGGTCTGAGCCCAGACATGGGATTGTTGGGCCATGTGGTTTCTGAGTGTTTAGTCAAAAAAGAACCTTCCTGCTGGTTTTGATAGTTCCTGCACCCATTTGCATCTACACTGAGTGTGTAGGAGAATCCCCTTTTGCCTGCATCCTCTGCAGCCCCTATCCTCTGTAGATTTTTTGACAGTGGCCACTCTAACCTGTGGGAGGGGATTTTTCATGGGGTTTTTGATTTTTGTGGATTTAATACATAGTGGCATTCTGCAGTCCATGAGACTGCAAAGAGTAGGACACAACTGTGCAACTGAGCTGAATACATAGTGAGCTGGACGAACTGTGCTTTCTTATACTGTACAGAGTGACTACAGTTTACCTCTTGACATTGTTTTATTGAAAGTTGACCCTGTTCAGAATTCTTGTCTGATGATCTATGCCGAGACATGACTGGAAGGGAGGGTCATGTACAGTCCCACATGCCGTTTGAATGTTAAGAGCCAAGCAGCATTAGGGTTAAAGTTGTTTTTCTGGAAAATGGTTCTAAAGAAAAAACATTTCTTCCTGCCCTACTCTGGTTCTCAATCACTGAGGTTCATGGAAAACTCTGTTCATTGATTGTCAACTAGAGTGGAAAGTGCCAAGGCTTGAGTCTCATTTCTCCTTCCCCCTTACCCAGGGTCCCCAGGACACATCNGTTAAAGTTGTTTTTCTGGAAAATGGTTCTAAAGAAAAAACATTTCTTCCTGCCCTACTCTGGTTCTCAATCACTGAGGTTCATGGAAAACTCTGTTCATTGATTGTCAACTAGAGTGGAAAGTGCCAAGGCTTGAGTCTCATTTCTCCTTCCCCCTTACCCAGGGTCCCCAGGACACATCCCTGTTTGTGGACACCATTCTGTAGAGGGTGCTATCATCTGTAGGTGACCCTAAAGATGGAGGCTGGAGGTAGGAACCCCAGCCTAGGTGACATAGAGTGGCCAGGGGACCTTGTTAACCTGTTTCTGCCTGGAGGCTCCACCAATTCTTGGGTGATGTAGGCTTGGTTTCCCTGAAGGAGGTTCCACCTGCATCTGGAGATTGGATGCTCATGTAGAGGAAAAGAGGCCCCCAGGTCTATTGTGGGGTCACATTTCCTGCCCTATGCTCCCAGCTCCGTCTGCATGTAGACCCTCCAGGCATGGGAACATAAGCAGCTCAGGCTCCAAGGATGTGACAACATCCGGGTCACCATGGCCTGAGGACAGTAGAGTCAGCCATTCTGATTCCTTTTTTATACTATTATTCCCTAATTTGAATGGCCGTATGTAGTTGAATGACGAGGTCGTGGGTGTTTTTTTGTTTTACTACCATCAACGTCAATTTGATTCACTTGTACGTAGACATGTATATTTTCTCTTCCAGGTTCTTTTCTGATGTAGGATGTTACAGTGTTGAATAGGATTCCTGTTTAGACAGTGGTTCCTGGTGGATTGTTGTTGTTTTTAATATTAGCCTCCCTATGTTAGACTGAATCAGTTCTTTACTCCCTGCTCCCTGTCCCACAGTTTTTTTTTTTTTTTTCTTTCTTGGGACCATTGATTATTTTCTGAGTCTGTGAGACTGTTTCTCTTTGGTAAAGAAGTTCATCTCTATCCATTTTTTGATCCCAGCTACAAGTGATAGCTTATGTTAATATCCTTCCCTGTGTCCCTCACCTCACTTGCTATGATCACCTCTACTTTATTCCCTGAGTCCTGTGATATTTTCATGTGATATTTTTTAAGTGTGAGTTAAAGGTACCTGTTAAAATTGGCTTTGTGACAGTCTACCCAGTTATGACTACTTTTTTGATGACCATGCCTAGGAGACTACAGGAGATCAGTTGTTTACTTAGAAAAGCTTGGACCTTATAAATATTAAATGTCCGTCAACATGACCTTCTGTTGAAGGTCAGAACTGTGGCCCTCCCTGTTGTTTTACCTGAGACAAAACTATGGTGGCGGTAATGAAGAAAATGACGACCTCCTTCAAAAGGTCCCAGTGCCTATCACACTGCAGGAGGCCATGACTAACCTGCACCTCTGCTGGAAGCCCCTGGGCACTTGCAGGCAAGTCTGGGTCAATCTCTTGTGAGGTCACTGCTCCTTTCTCCTGGGTCCTGGTGTGCACAAGTTTTGTTTGTGCCCTCCATGAGTCTGTTTCCCTAGTCCTGTGGAATTTTTATAATCTAATCCCAATGGCTTCCCACGTCTAACTCCCTCAGGATTCTCATTGAGGTGGTGGTGTGTGTACCGACCTGTAATGGATGGAGCTGGAGTAGTCTGTTTGCTGACCTGGCATGGATGGAAGTGGGGTGGTCTGTGTGCTGAACTGGTGTGGGTGCAGCTGGGGTGTCCTGAGTGCTGATCTCGCATGGATGGAGTTAGGGTGGTCTGTGTGCTAACCTGGCATGGATGGAGGTGGGGTGGTCTGTGTGTTGAACTGGCATGGGTGGAGCTGTGGTGGTCTGTGTTGTGTCCTTGCATGGATGNGGGGTGTCCTGAGTGCTGATCTCGCATGGATGGAGTTAGGGTGGTCTGTGTGCTAACCTGGCATGGATGGAGGTGGGGTGGTCTGTGTGTTGAACTGGCATGGGTGGAGCTGTGGTGGTCTGTGTTGTGTCCTTGCATGGATGGAACTGGGGGCAGGTCTCTGCACTGACCTGGCATGGATGGAGTTGGGGTGGTCTCTGCACTCATCTGGCATGGATGGAGGGGGGATGATCTGTGTGGTGACCTGGCATGGATGTAATTTGGTGGATCTGTACAATGGCATGGAAGAGGCTGGTGTGATCTCTGTGCTCACCTGGCATGGATGGAGGTGGGCTGTATATGTGCTGACCTGGCATGGATGGAGTTGAGGTGGTCTGTATGCTGACCTGGCATGGATGAAGCTGGGTTGGTCTGTGCATTGGCATGGAAAGGATGGGCATGGTCTGTGTAATGACCTGGCAGATGGAGCTGGTGTGGTCTGAGATGACCTGGCATGGATGAAGCTTGGTTGGACTGTCCACTGGAATGGAAAGGATGGGTGTGGTCTTTGTGATGACCTGGCATGGATGGAGGTGGGGCGGCCTGTGTACTGACCTGGCATGGATGGAGATGGGTTGTTCTGTGCACTGACCTGGCATTGATGTATATGGGGTGGTTGTGNACCTGGCATGGATGAAGCTTGGTTGGACTGTCCACTGGAATGGAAAGGATGGGTGTGGTCTTTGTGATGACCTGGCATGGATGGAGGTGGGGCGGCCTGTGTACTGACCTGGCATGGATGGAGATGGGTTGTTCTGTGCACTGACCTGGCATTGATGTATATGGGGTGGTTGTGTGCTGACCTGGCATTGGTGGATGTGGGGTTGTCTCTGCACTGACCTGGCATGGATGAAGCTGGGGTGGTCTGTTTGCTGACCTGACATGAAAGGATTGGGCCATGGACAATCTATGTGTTCATAAGCAACAAGAGTTAACCTGTGGTTGACTGGTGGGTGGGGTAGTTTGTTTATGATCAGGCAGGGAGGAGGCATATACTTGGAGCTTTTAAGTTACCTAAGTATCATTTGTTAATTTCTCGTGTTCAGTCCTTTGGGTTTTAGCCATGTTCCTTCATCTGCTGGATGTTTCTTTGTCATTTCATTTTGTTCAGTTTACTGTGTTTGTGACCATTTTCTTGGTTGAAAGGCTGTAGTTCCTCTTAACTATGGAGTTTTCCTCTCCTGAGTGGGATTGAACGAATGCCATGTGATGGTTTCCTGGTTGGGGGAAATTGTGTGTGTGTTTTGGTAGGTGGAGCTAGATTGTGTNTTCATTTTGTTCAGTTTACTGTGTTTGTGACCATTTTCTTGGTTGAAAGGCTGTAGTTCCTCTTAACTATGGAGTTTTCCTCTCCTGAGTGGGATTGAACGAATGCCATGTGATGGTTTCCTGGTTGGGGGAAATTGTGTGTGTGTTTTGGTAGGTGGAGCTAGATTGTGTCTTTCTGAAAGACAGTGGCTGTGTCCACTCTTGTGGTTTGGAATGTATGGGTTCAGTTTGTCTTTGAGCAGCCAGCCTGCTGATGTGCAAGCCTGTGCCCTTATCTAGCTGAAGGATAGGTGAGGGGTGTTTGGCACTATGGCTTACTGGCTTTATGGTGTGACTTAGTCTTAGTGTTTAGATGGAACTTTTGAAACAGCACTCACTTATTAATATTCTATGGGTCCAGGAGTTCTCTAGTGATCAAAAGTTCTGAAGTTGTTAGCCATCAGTCACTTCCTTCCCCACGGGATTTTCCCCACCAAAAGTTCAAAGTCAGGTCCCTTGCATTGCAGGCAGATTTTTTACTGTCTGAGCCCCAAGGGAAGCCCTTAGAAAATGCCTGCTGTCACTGATTAAGTATTACACAAATATGTGTTGAAAATGCAGAGTATAGTGATGAATAGCAGAGACTGATTATCATGATAATTATTGTTGTTTGACAAGTCTTTGCTGTCAGATTATAGCAGGAAAGTGTATGGTAGGATATAGGAACACAGTACACTTTCCAAATGTATGTTCATCTGAAACTTTCTTAGAGTGACGGCAAGTCCTCAATTACCTTCTAATGAAAGTGACAGGATTTTTCCTTTTTTTTTTTTTTTAACCTTCCCTCACTTTCTCAACTATTCGTTATTGTTGTTTCCTGGCTAAGTCATGTTAGACTCTTTGTGAACATATGGACTGTGTGCCACTAGGCTGCTCTGTTCATGGGATTTCCCAGGACAAAATAAATAAATAAATAAATAAAAGCCAGTCCTTGGGGAAGAGCACAAGGGCAGAGACCTCTGAGGACACAGGGATGGGAAGGCTGGCCAGGAGGGGATGAGGGTCAGAAAACTTCAGGTTTACACAAGGTCTGGGCAGAAACCATGGCTCCCAGGCCTGGCCGTGGACACTGCCCAACACCCGTCTGCCTGCCCTCTGTCTGACTTGCCCCACATTTGCCAAGACCTCTGGGGTCTAGACTGTGGTACTTGCTGAGCTCTAGACACAGCTGTCTGCTTGCAGGTGTGTGGGAAGGATGGAGTGTTCTGAACGACTTGTTACAACTCTGGAAAGTGGGACCAAGAGGCTGGGGTTAATCTGGCTACAAGGAGCTGAGTCCCCTACGTCAGTCCCGGAGGCAGAAGTCAGACCAGAGCTACTGAAGAAGAAGCCCAGAAAATTTATTGAAAAAACAGTGAAATTGGTTATTAGAATGCAGCACTGAAAAGACTACAAACAAAAACCTGATATGAACTCAAGTGTGAAACAAATGTTAAGTATTGTTGTCATTGGTATTTTGAAGAAAGCTGGAATTAATGTGTTCTATAATCAGCACGTTTATTCCAGAAATTTCAGTTTTATTTCCACCACACAGCATCAGTAGCAAACAGTGTCTTTGACGTGCTGGAACAGTGAGCACCTGAGAAGAGATACTCCACGTCCAAGATCAGGAGTGGGGATCGTGAGGAGATACCCCACGATCAAGGTCAGGAGTGGCGGTGGTGGGGAGATACCCCATGTTCAAGGTAAAGAGTGGTCTGATCTTATGGAACACAGCTTGTCTAACTCAATGAAACTATCAGCCATGCAAAGTAGGGCTGCCCAAGAGGGATGGGTCATGGTGGAGAATTCTGACAAAACGTTGGCCACAGGAGAAAGGAATGTCAAGCCACTTCAGTATTCATGTTTTGAGAATCCCATGAACAGTATGGAAGGCAAAAAGATAGGACACTGAAAGATGAGCTCCTCAGGTCGGTAGGTGCCCAATATGTTACTGGAGATCAGTGGATAAATAACTCCAGAAAGAATGAAGAGACAGAGCCAAAGCAAAAAGAACAGCCAGTTGTGAATGTGAGTGGTGATGAAAGCATGGTCGAATACTGTAAAGAGCAATACTGCATAGGAACCTGGAATGTTAGGTGCATGGATCAATGCAAATTGGCTGTGGTGAAACAGGAGATGGCAAGAATGAACGTCGACATTTTAGCAATCAGCAACTAAAATGGACTGCAATGGATGAATTTAACTCAGATGACCATTATATCTACTACTGTGGGAAAGATTTCCCTTGGAAGAAATAGAGTAGCCATCATAGTCAAAAAAAGAGTCCAAAATGCAGTACTTGGAAGCAATCTCAAAAATGATGGAATGAGGTCTGTTCATTTCCAAGACAAACCATTCAAAATCATGGTAATGAAAGTCTGTGTCCTGACCAGTAATACTGAAGAAGCTGATGTAGAATTGTTCTGTGAAGACCTACAAGACCTTTTAGAACTGATACACAAAACAGATGTCTTTTTCATTATAGGGGACTGGAATGCAAAAGTAGGAAGTCAAGAAACATCTGGAGTAACAGGCAACTTTGGCCTTGGAGTACAGAATGAAGCAGGGCATAGGCAAATAGAGTTTTGCCAAGAGAACCCACTGGTCATATCAAATTCTCTTCCAACAACCCAAGAGATGACTCTACACATGGCCATCACCAAATGATCAACACCAAAATCAAATCGATTATATTCTTGCAGCCAAAGATGGAGAAGCTCTATACAGTCAACAAAACAAGACCAGGAGCTGACTGTGGCTCAGATCATGACCTCATTATTACTAAATTCAGGCTTAAGTTGAAGAAAGTATGGAAAACCACAAGATCATTCAGGTAAGACCTAAATTAAATCCCTTATGATTATACAGTAGAAGTGAGAAAGAGATTTAAGGGACTAGATATAACAGAGTGGCTGATGAACTTTGGATGGAGGCTCGTGACATTGTACAGGAGGCAATGACCAAGACCATCCTCAGGAAGAAGAAATGCAAAAAGGCAAAATGGTTTTCTGAGGAGGCCTTACAAATAGCTGTAAAAAGAAGGGAAGTGAAAGCAAAGGATAAAAGAAAGATATACCCATTTGAATGCAGTTCCAAAGTATAGCACAAAGAGATAAGAAAGCCTTCCTCAGTGATCAGTGTAAAGAACAAGAAAAACAATAGAACGGGAAAGGGTAGAGTTCTCTTCAAGAAAATCAGAGATACGAAGGGAAAGTTTACTGCAACTATGGGCTCAATAAAGGACGTAAATGATATGGACCGAGGAGAAGCAGAAGATAATAAGAATAGGTGGCAAAGATACACAGAAAACTGTAAAAAAGATCTTCATGACCCAGATAATCATGATGGTGTGATCACTCACTGAAAGCTAGACATCCTGGAATGTGAAGCCAAGTGGGCTTTGGAAACATCGCCATGAACAAAGCTAGTGGGGGTGNCACCAGCCTTATTGCAGAAAGTGAAAAAGAACTAAAGGGCCACCTGATGAAAATGAAAGATGAGAGTGAAAAAGTTGGCTTAAAGCTCAATGTTCAGAAAACTAGGATCATGGCATCTGGTCCCATCACTTCATAGAAAATTCAGGGGGAAAGAGTGGAAGACTTTACTTTTTAAATGTGAACTGTGTGTCCTTGTGTCAACCCTGTGCTCACACCTCCCCTCCCCCATCCCCCTGGGGCAGCTCCTGTCGACCTTGCCTTGTGACCATAGCCACTTTGCAGGCACCAGCAGCGACTTTGTTGAAGCCTGAGTGACATCTACCCCTGTGACATGTGGCCAGAATGTCCCAGAGAAAGTGTGACCCTGATGCCCATGAGGAACATGCCCGCCCTGCTTCCTGGAGGTGGCTCGGTCTGCCTTAGCAACATGTCCAGGCTCACAGGCTGGCTGCTGGTCATCCACTAGCTCCCTCAGTATGTGGTGTAAGACCTCAGGCTCAGCAGTGGTAACCCAAGAAATATGTGTATCTCATCCTGAATGGTGAAAATAACCTGAAGGAAGACAAGGTGATGGGAGTGCTCAGAGCCTGGCCCAGTGCTGCCCTGGGCCCAGCATCCCAGGGCTGGAGTCGGTGGACAGGAGCCCAAAAGCCAGCTGGGGCATTGTGGGTGGGTCTGAGGCCTCCCTAGAGGAAGCACTCGGTTTGAGGGGCCCCTGGGCCTGGAGGTTCCCAAGGTTGAGGACGCACTGAAGAGGTTAGGTGAAGGGGACAGGGAACTGGAGGTGTTTGGGTGAGCCTCTGTCCGCAGGGGGTGAGTCAGCCTGACTTTGGGGTTGGGTGGCATGGGCGTGGAGTGATCAAGGCTTGGGGCTCAGAGCAGGTGCCCATTGGGATTGGGGGGGTCAGGACCAGCCTGCAGGTCAAAGTGCCTTTCATGGCTCCACCCATCTGGCCCTCATGCCCACATATTTGTAGAAGCTCTCCTGGTCCCTCTTCTGCCAGTAACCCCCAGTGTCAAAGGACAGCTTCCCAGTGAGCTCCTTCATCTGCCTGGTGGCAGGAGCCCAGGGCAGCGGTTGACCAGGTCTGTGCAACTGGGGAGGGGAAGGGTTAGTGTAGAGGGGCCCAGGCTGGTCTCCTGGGTGCTGTGTGCTCAGTGGCCTGACTCTGACCAGGGTGAGCAGGGCCTGGATGGCTATGCAGCAGGGCAGCACCCAGGAACCGAGGCTACACTGCCTCACTGTCCTAGGGAATCCCAGAGAATGCAGAGAAGATCCTCATCCACCCACAAGCAGTTACCACTTCATGTCTGACATGAACAGATTTTCTCTATGAGTAGGTGTACTTAGTTACAAACTTAAATAAAGTGGGTTGCTCTAATATACTACCCTGCCCTGGCAAGGGTTGGGAGCCATGTGTCCTGCCAATCCCTGGGAAGAATGGAAGGTTCCCCCCAGGAGGTCCCAGCGGGGTTCTCAGTGGTGGTTAAGGGGTCAGCAGAACGATTGCGGTGCGCAGACCTGTAGGTCCACGGAGGCTCTTCAGGAAAGTAGAGAGCATCAGGACCAGGATGGGTGAAAGAGGAGTGGCCTTGCAGCCTAGGGCTGTGAATTGGAGTGAGGTAGGAGGGTTTACCGTCTGAGCCACCAGGGAGGGTTTGGCCTCTGGTAGAATTTCTGCTCCAGAAGTACTGGAGNGAGGCTCTTCAGGAAAGTAGAGAGCATCAGGACCAGGATGGGTGAAAGAGGAGTGGCCTTGCAGCCTAGGGCTGTGAATTGGAGTGAGGTAGGAGGGTTTACCGTCTGAGCCACCAGGGAGGGTTTGGCCTCTGGTAGAATTTCTGCTCCAGAAGTACTGGAGTTAATGTCAGTCTTTTCACAGCTGTCCCTTGCCTGGAAGATAATATGGCCAGAGTCAGGTGCGAAACAAATATCTGTCACTGAATGGACAGTCTGAGTGTGAAGGTGCACAGGAAAGGTGGTGTCAGGTCACAGAATGCGAGTTAACCAGATGAGGAGTCAGAGACAAGAGACAGGCATACAGGGTTTCTGAGTATGGACTCCCAGCACCCCTGGGCTCAGCTCCACCCAAACCCGTCTGTTCCCCAGACAATCAGTTTTTAAAGGAAATCTCACTCTGGCCTACAAGCACTTTCATTACCTGCCTTGCATGGCTTAAAAAGCGGCTCTGAGCCTGTTCCCACAACCTGAGCCAGAAGCTTATGTGGCCTTTGCCACCTCTACTGGTGAGGTGGTGCTGAGAGGCAAAATTTTGGATGTGGCTTTGGGGATTTCTCATTTGCGGAGCTCAGCTCCACCAGCAGGGCCGCCAATGCCTCCAGTGCCTCCAGTGAGGGCTGGTCGCTCAAGGCTCCTGTCCTTGGATGTTCTTGGGCCTGCTACTCTGGCTTCTTCTCCTGCTCCTATAAGGGCACCTTCCCTTGCTCCTCCTCTGCCACCACATCAACCTCCTCAATTATGTCTTCCACCAGCAGCTGGAACACTTGCTGGAATGCACCACCTCTCCCTCCTCCAGGGCCGCTCCTTCCGCCACTGCATTCCTGTGGAAGAAAGCAGCCTCATCACTGGTGGGCCCCTTGCTGCCTGCGACATCCCTGATGGCCCGAGCACGCCAGCAGATCTCAGGGCCCCGGCACCTTGAATCCTTGAGTTAACATTGAGGAAGCCCAAGGGTCTCCGTAAGCATCAGGACCCAGGGAAGGATGATGCCGACAAAGGTGCTCATTCAGCCTGTCTTGGTGAGAATCACCTGGGTCTCACCTGCTGAAAGCAGAACTTCTCTGAATGAGAGTAGGACACATGAAGCTTCCAAGTCTCCAGTCTCAACCTATCACCTGATACCTTCATGACGTGAATCCAGGCTCCATTCAGGCTGCATGAGCCTGAGCTTCCCCACTGGGGAGAAGAGAAGGTCCTAGCCTATACACTGATCTGCCTTCAGGCCTCACCTCCTGACCCTCTCA
The DNA here is from genome assembly GCA_006410675.1 of Oreotragus oreotragus. Classification (NCBI taxonomy): domain Eukaryota; kingdom Metazoa; phylum Chordata; class Mammalia; order Artiodactyla; family Bovidae; genus Oreotragus; species Oreotragus oreotragus. The sequence continues at coordinate 117,788 of SJYX01018350.1, forward strand.
CAACCTCTGTATTTTGTCACTTACCTCTCATGGCAAAACCTTCCTCCTGGGGGTAATACTGCAAGGGATTGGCTCACAGGCCCTTGTCAATGATCTGCTGGCCACACAGTGGAGGAGACCATATGGATGACCAGTCCTGAGGCCTCCCATGGGCAACCAAGGACCCCAACAACAATCGTCCTTTCTGGGAGGCACAGATGGACACCACCTCAGCAATCCTGTTACATCCTGGAGAGATGTGGTCTAAGAACCAGTTAAGGAAGTTCACGCAGCTGGTGTCCAGTCTAAGGTTAGGAGCTTCCCATCCATACTCACAGAAGCAGTGGACTGGAGAGGACATACATGCCCTATATCCTGAAGGAGGATAGGGGAGACAGCAAAGATTCAGGTAGGTAGTGCATCCAACTCCCTCTCCCAACCACTCACACTACCCTNTGTCCAGTCTAAGGTTAGGAGCTTCCCATCCATACTCACAGAAGCAGTGGACTGGAGAGGACATACATGCCCTATATCCTGAAGGAGGATAGGGGAGACAGCAAAGATTCAGGTAGGTAGTGCATCCAACTCCCTCTCCCAACCACTCACACTACCCTGGGAGCCAGGTCGCACCAGTGATGCCAAAGTGGTACTCCATAACGACCTTTCTGTTCCTGAAGGATGGGTTGTACGAAAGGAAAACACCAGCTTGCAGCGGGCCTGGGGTTGGCTTCATTCCAGCACCTGCCAGGACCGGTAGGATGGAAAAGGTGAAGGTGCACATGCTTCTAGGGTCCGCAGCTTGCCTCCCAGGCAGGCATGAGCATCTTCCGATTTTCCTTTCCAAAGGCTCATGGCGAACACACACAGCTGGGTAATAGGATTCCCCGACCCTCACTTGCCTGCCCAGCTCACCACCCACCTGTCCTCAGGCTCCCTCTCTGCCCTTCAAAGCCATCATGGAGATAAGCAAGTCTTCATCTCGTTCACTGACCATGACAAGCCTCAGGCAGTGGTTCGTATACTGTTTGAAGTCAAGGAATCAGTCATGCCACATGCCGGGGTAAGAAGAGTCTCAAGTAACAGGGTTAGTCTCGGGCAGAGGAAGGAGAATGAAACAGACATCTGTCAGTACTCCCCATACTTGTTTCCTATAGGGACCACCTGTACTTCAGGCAGACAGGTCGTATAGGAGTACCACTTTGGCATCACTGGTGCTCTGCACCTGGGTATTCCCGCTTGCCCAGCCACCACACTGACATCCTCAGGCCTGCCACACCATGTGATGTTCTTATCCCTCTGGGTCCCCTGAGGTCTTCTGGGACCCTTGTCCACATCCCCCAAGGCAGGATCTATTTCCAGCCACACATGATGTATGCCTGTCATGTTTATCCTGGGGAGTGGCATATCAGTGGCCTCAAACTTCAGGATCTGCAGTCTGCGCAGCATGTGTTCTCCATGTTCAAGTGCCAATTGGTGTGCAAGAGAGGCCTGGCTCTCTTCCTTGCACCCTGTCTTCACACAGGGTCGCATGAAAGTACTGGTATCATCTGGAAGACTCTCCAGTCACTGATGACATCAATTCCCTGCCAAAGTGTGAGGCTTCTATTCAGATGCAAGCCAAACTGAGCCTCCCAGAATCATTTGCTCAGATGCTCACAGTTAGAAAGATTCCCAGGCTCTGCTGGCACTGTGGTTATGGAGATCACAGCTCCCACGAACCCCAGTTCATTATTCCCCAATTTCCTTGGCTTCCACTCAGCTGGCAAGTTCCCTCATCCCTCCCCTCCTCCTGCTCCTGTTCCTTCTCGTCCTCTTGAGCATCTGATGTCTGAGAAGCAACACTAACCATATGGCTTTGGCCCCCAAGCCACAGATGCCCTGGATGATGGCACTAATATGACTCAAGGGATACTATCTCCTCTGATGGTTCTTCCTCTGGAGTCGAAGTTAGGCTTTCGGGTCTTTCTCATTCGCAGAGCTCAGCTCCACCAGCAGGGCCGCCAGTGCCTCCAGTGCCTCCAGTGGTGGGTGGTCGCTTGAGGCTCCTGTCCTTGCATGTTCCTGGCCCTGCTCCTATGGCTTCTCCTACCACTCCTGCAAGGACAGCTTCCACTGCTCCTCTTCTGCCACCACTTCAACCTCCTCAATGATGCCTTCCACCTGTAGCTGGAACAGTTGCCAGACAGCAGGACCTCTCCCTACTCCAGTACTGCTCCTTTCTCCTCTGTCTGCCCACTGAAGAAGGCAGCCTCCTCNCCTCCTCAATGATGCCTTCCACCTGTAGCTGGAACAGTTGCCAGACAGCAGGACCTCTCCCTACTCCAGTACTGCTCCTTTCTCCTCTGTCTGCCCACTGAAGAAGGCAGCCTCCTCGACTGGTGGGCCACCTGCTGCCTGTGACATTACCGATGGCCCCAGCGTGGTGGCAGGTCTCAGGGCTATGGCACCCTGAATCCTCGGGTTCACACCAAAGAAGCCCCAGCGACCCCGTGAGCAGCAGAACCCAGCGAAGGATGCCAACAAAAGTGCTCAATTCAGTCTGCCTTCGTGAGAATCACCTGGGTCTCGCGTGCTATAAGCAGATCTTCTCTGAATTAGACTAAGACACATGAGGTCCCCATACCTCCAGTCTTAGCCTGTCACCTGCTACCCTCATGAAGTGAACTCAGGCTCTGCATCCTGGCTGCATGAGCCTGAGCTTCCCCACTGTGGAAAGGAGAGTGTCCTGGCCTCTACACCAATCTGCCTTCAAGCCTCCCCTCCTGACTCCCTCACAACCTCTGTGTTTTGTCACTTACCTGTCATGGCAGGACCTTCCTTCTGGGGGTAATACTGTAGGGGATTGATCCACAGGCCCTCACCAATGATCCGTTGGCTACACAGGGGAGGACAGCATATGGATGACCACCCTGAGTCCTCCCATGGGCAGCAAAGAACCCCAACACCAATCGTCCATTCTGGGGAGACCCAGATGGACCCCACCTCAGCAATCCTGTTACATNCTGTAGGGGATTGATCCACAGGCCCTCACCAATGATCCGTTGGCTACACAGGGGAGGACAGCATATGGATGACCACCCTGAGTCCTCCCATGGGCAGCAAAGAACCCCAACACCAATCGTCCATTCTGGGGAGACCCAGATGGACCCCACCTCAGCAATCCTGTTACATCCTGGAGAGTTGTGATCCATGAACCAGTTGAGGAAATTCACGCTGCTGGTGTCCGGACTGAGGTTAAGAGCTCCCCATCCATCCTCACAGAAGCAGTAGACTGGAGAGAACGTACATGTCCTATATCCTGAAGGAGGACAGGGGAGACAGGAAATATTCAGGTAAGCAGTGCATCCGACTCCATCTCCCACCCACCCACACCATCCTGTGGGCCAGGTCGCATGAGCAATGCCAAAGAGGTACTCCTTAACGATCTCTCTGTTCCTGAAGCACGGGTTGTCTCTAAATCAGAATGCCAACATGCAGCGGGCCTGAGGATGGCCTCATTCAAGCACCTGCCAGGACTGGGACGATGGAAAAGGTGAAACTGCACAAGCTTCTAGGGCTCACAGCTTCCCTGCCAGGCAGGCATCAGCATCTTCCACTTTTCCTTTCCAAAGGCTCATGGGAGCACACGCAGCCAGGTCATAGGATCCCCCGACCCTGACTTGCCTGCCCAGCTCCCCCACCCACCTGTCCTCAGGCTCCCTCCCTGCCCTTCAAAGCCATCATGGAGATAAGCAAGTCTTCATCTCATTTGCTGACCATGATGGGCATCCAGTGGTGTTTCATAATCTGCTTGAAGTCAAGGAACTAGTCATGCCACATGCTGGGGATGGGAGTTTCGAGTAACAGGGTTAGTCTCGGAGAGAACAAGGGCGCCAGAACAGGCATCTGTAAGTACTCCATTTTGGGAGTATTAGTTTCCTTTCGGGACCACTGGTACTTCAGCAGAGACAGGTCATATAGGAGTACCACTTGGGCATCGCTGGTGCACTACATCTGGGTACTCCCACTTCCCCAGCCGCCGCACCAGCATGCCCAGCCCCTGCCACAGAATGTGAGGCGCTCATTCCTTTGTGTCCCCTGTCGTCTTCTGTGACTCTTGTATGCATCCCCCAAGGGAAGATCTGTTTTGAACCCTTCTTGTTGTATGCCTGGCATGTCTTTCCTAGGAATTGGCATGTCAGTTGCCTGAAACTTGAGGATCTACAGTCCCTGCAGCATGCGTTCTCCATGCACAAGTGTCTGTGTCCATGTGTTTAGCAAGAGAGACCTGGGTCTCTCCCCTGCTCCCTGTCTGACAAGGGATGACACGGATGTACTGGAATCATCTAGCCGACTGTCGCCAGTCACTGATGACATCCATTTCCTGCCAAAGTGTGTGGCTCCTATTCAGATGTGAGCCAAACTGAACCTCCCATCTTCATCTGCTCAGACACGTACAGTTAGAGAGGTTCCCAGGCTCTGCAGGCATTGTTCCTATGGAGATCACAGTGCCCCTGGCCCCCAATTCCCTTGCCCTCCCCTCAGCTGGCAGGCTCCCTCACCCCCGTGCCTCCTCCTGCTCCTGTTCCTTCTCATCCTCCTGATCATAATAATGTGCCTCCCTGGATGATGGCACTTCTCTGACTAGAGGGACAATTTCTCTTCTGATGATCCTTCCTCTGAAGTTAATTAAGCTATGGGGTCTTTGTCATTTGTGGAGCTCAGCACCCACTTCAGGGCCGCAAATGCCTCCATCGCCTCCAGCGTGGGCTGGTTGCTCGAGGCTCCAGTCCTTGGATATTCCTGGTCCTGCTCCTGTGGCTTCTCCTTCTGCTCCTGCGAGGACAGCTTCTGCTGCTCTTCTGCCACCACTTCAACCTCCTCTATGATGTCTTTCACCAGCGGCTGGAACACATGCCGGACTGCACCACCTCTCCCTACTCCACAGCCTCTCCTTCCTCCACTGCCTCCCCGCTGAAGAAGGCAGCCTCCTCCCCTGGTGGGCACCCTGCTGTCTGCGACATCCCCGATGGCCCCAGTGCAACTGCAGGTATCAGGGCCCCGGCACCTTGAATCCTTGGGCTCACACCGAAGACGCTCCAGGGTCTCTGTGAGCAGAAGGATCCAGGAAGGATAATGCCTACAAAGGTGATGAATTCAGCCTGCCTCCGTGAGAATCACCTGGGTCTCTCATGCTGTAAACAGAACTTCTCTGAATGAGCCTAGGACACATGAAGCCATCAAGCCTCCAGTCTCAGCCTGTCAGCTGCTACCCGCATGACCTGAATCCAGACTCTGCATGTAGGCTGCATAAGCCTGAGCTTCCCCACTTGGGAGAGGAGAGGGTCCTGCCCTCTTTTCGGATCTGCCTTCAGGCCTCATGCATGATCCCTTCAGAAGCTCTGTCTTGTCACTTATGTCTCATGGGAGGACCTACTGATTTGCTGGCCAAACGGGGGAGATCAGCATGGGACTGACCAGGCCCAGAGCCCTCCCTGGGCAGCCAAGAACCTCAACATCACTCGTCCATTCTGGGGAGGACTAAAGGCACCTCCCTCAGCAATCTGTTTCATCCCAGAGAGCTGTGATCCAACAACCAGTTGAGCAAGTTCAGGCTTATGGTGACTAGCCTGAGGCTGGGATCGCTGCATACATCCTCACAGAAGCAATGGACAGGAGAGGACGTCTCAGGCATAGAGAGGCCATTAAGGAGTACAACTTTGGCATCGCTGGTCCTCTGCATCTTGGTACTCCCACTTGCCCAGCAGCCACACTGACATCCCTAGCCCCTGCCATACCATCCAATGAGCTCATCCCTCTGGGTTCTCCGTGGTCCTCTTGGGCCCTTGTTCTCACCCCACAAGGGAGGATTTGTTTCCGACTAATCCTGATGTATGCCTGTCTTGTGTGTCTTGGGGAATGGCATGTCACTGGCCTTAAATTACTGAATATATTTCTATGGGAGAAGAAGAGGACTTGGTGTCTCTGTGTGTGAATGTAGAGATGGACACTTAGCTGGGGAGCCTGTGTCATGTCATGTGTGGGGTGGCAGTGACATTTGCTAAAAGGCATAAAACGAAGGTACCCCGTAAGAAGAATGGAATATTGACATTTACAGCAACATGGAAGGTACACTCTTAAGTAAAACAACAGAGACAGAGTTAGACAAATACTGTATGACATCACTTATAGAATCTAAAAACAACACAAAGTAGAGAATATAACAAAAATGGAGGCTCACCAATATAGAGAACAATCTACTGGTTAACAGCAGGGAGGGTAAGAGGCAGGAGCAATACAGAGGTGGGGGAGTGGGAGGCACACCGTGTTAGGTGAAAGATGAGCTCAAGGATGTACTGTACAACGTGGGGAATAGAGCCAGTACTCTGTAGCAACTATAAATGGAAAACAAACGTTAACAATTGTATAATAAGAAAGAAAAGGAAAGAAAGAGGGGGGAGAAAGGAGGGAAGAAAGGAAGGAAAATAACGGTATTTTTGGAGGTCACAAAGCCAGCATTGATTAGGCCCTTTTTAGCAAAGGAATTCAGTTTATATTTTAAATTGTATTTATTTTAATTGGAGGCTAATTACTTTACAATGCTGTAGTGGTTTTTGCCATTCTTGCCAGGAATCCACCACAGGTGTACATGGGTTTCCCTTCCTGAATCCCCCTCCCACCTCCCTCCCCATCCCATCCCTCTGGATCATCCCAGGGCACCAGCCCTGAGCACCATGTTTCATTATTCGAACCTGGACTGGCGATCTGTTTCACATATGATAATATACATTTTTCAATGCTATTTTCTCAGATCTTTCCAGCCTCGCCTTCTCCCACAGATTCCAAAAGACTGATCTGCACATCTGTGTCTGTTTTGTGGTCTCACATATAAGGTTATCACTACCTCTTACTAAATTCCATAAATATGTGTTCAGTTCACTTCAATTCAGTCTCTCAGTCGTGTCCGACTCTTTGTGCCCCCATGAATTGCAGCACACCAGGCCTCCCTGTCCATCACCATCTCCTGGAATTCACTCAGACTCACGTCCATCGAGTCCATGGTGCCATCCAGCCATCTCATCCTCTGTCGTCCCCTTTTCCTCCTGTCCCCAATCCCTCCCAGCATCAGAGTCTTTTCCACTGAATCAACTCTTCACATGAGGTGGCCAAAGTACTGGAGTTTCAGCTTTAGCATCATTCCTTCCAAAGAAGTCCCAGGGCTGATCTCCTTCAGAATGGACTGGTTCGATCTCCTTGCAGTCCAAAGGACACTCAAGAGTCTTCTCCAACACCACAATTCAAAAGCATCAATTCTTTGGCGCTCAGCCATCTTCACAGTCCAACCCTCACATCCACACATGACCACTGGTAAAACCATAGCCTTGACTAGATGGACCTTAGTCAGCAGTGTAATGTCTCTGCTTTTGAATATGCTATCTAGGTTGGTCATAAATTTTCTTCCAAAGAGTAAGCGTCTTTTAATTTCATGCCTGCAGTCACCATCTGCAGTGATTTTGGAGTCTAAAAAAATAATGTCTGACACTCTATCCACTGCTTGCCCATCTATTTCCCATGAAGTGATGGGATCGGATTCCATGATCTTCATTTTCTGAATGTTGAGCTTAGTATAATTTATTGGTGTTTTTCTTTCTGACTTATTTAGCTCTGTATAATAGGCTCCAGTTTCATCCACCTCATTTGAACTAACTCAAGTGTATTATTTTTAATGGCTGAGTAATATTCCATTGTGTATATGTACCACTGTTTTCTTATACATTCGTCTGCTGATGGACATCTGGGTTGCTTCCAATTTCCAGCTATTGTAAAGAGTGCTGTGATGATCATTCGGGTGTACATGTCTATTTCAGTACTGGTTTCCTCGGTGTATATGCCCAGATGTGGGATTGCTTGGTCATATGGCAGTTCTAATTCCAGTTTGTTTTTTTTTTTAAGTAATCTGCACACTGTTCTCCATAGTGGCTCTACTAGTTTGCATTCCCACCAACAGGGTAAGACGGTTCTCTTTTCTCCACACCTTCTCCAGCATTTATTGCTTGAGATTTTTGAATAGCAGCCATCCTGATCGGCATGAGATGGTACTTCATTGTGGTTTTGACTTGCATTTCTCTGATAATGAGTGATGTTGAGCATCTTTTCACATGTTTGTTAGGCATCTGTATGTCTTCTTTGGAGAAAGGAATTTAGAATGGAGCAGTGGGCTCCCACAGGTGGGGCAGGGGGAGTAGCAAACATCCTGTGCAGGCAATACTGGGGGCATTGCCAATGAAGGGTTTTATTACAAGAATAAAACCAAGTAAACGCTGGTTCTGTTTTGATTACCATTTCCATACACCAGTATTCTAAAATAATGTCAGTAATTAAATACTTTTCCTCTGAAAAACCAAATTCTGTTGCTTTGTGTTTTAACCGTTTGTGGTCATCTAGGTCTGGTTTTAATATTTTATTTATAATCCACACAGTACAAAGTTGCAGTGTACATATATACAAGTGCACACACATGTGTGTGTATGTGTATATATGTGTGTGTGTGTGTGTGTATAAATTCATACCGCCACAGTGTTAGTAGTTATTTTTAAAAATTCATTGTCTTCTATGAGGGAGTTCATTAAGAGAAGACCCTGTTAAACAAGTGTCACCAATGCAGGCTGCCATGGTTACATTGCTCCATTCCACAGAGCACCCTTAATGGCTTGCAAGGCGTTGAGATCACTTTCTGCCCAGCCTGCAGTCCCCGAGAGGATGTACTTATACACACCCCACGTTCAAACAGTTGATTCTAAATACACAGTGATACCACAAAAATTGTCAAGGTAAAGACACACAATGTTCTTTTATTTATCTACAAGTCAGTGAAACAAAGCATTTAATGCAAGGTACACACTTTTCTTTAGCTTGAAAAGAACAACATTGTCTTATATTTAAACATAAAATATCTTTCTGAATTTGAAAAATAGGTTTTAAATGAAATTTATTCTTAATTATCAGTTACTTTGAGACTATGGAACAAAGAAAATAAACCTACGTTAAGTGGGGCTGCTTAAGCTGTATTTTTTGCAGACTTTTTTTTTTAATTCCCTTACAGTTTTGAAGTCATAAATAGATATGACAGACAAAGTTTGGTGGAGACACACTTTCCCTGCCATGTGACACATCGGAGTTGACTTAGAATGATGAGGATGGCAGGTGAATTTTGAGGCCTCTTTAGGGCAATTATAAATGCCTTGTTTCTCCAAGGAAACATCTGAATTGCTCCCCATTCTCCTCTAGAGGTGTCAAGATGGGGCTTTGTGATGTCAAGGCTCACCCAGGGCCACCATTATCAATATATATGCACCCAACCTAGGAGAACCACAATATGTAAGACAAATGTGAACAAGTATGAAAGGGGAAATTAACAATAACACAATAATAGTGGGAGACTTTAATACCGCACTCACACCTATGGATAGATCAACTAAACAGAAAATTAACAAGGAAACACAAACTTTAAATGATACAATAGACCAGTTAGACCTAATTAATATCTATAAGACATTTTACCCCAAAACAATGAATTTCAACATTTTCTCATGCGCACGTGGAACATTCTCCAGGACAGATCACATCCTATGCTATAAATCTAGCCTTGGTAAATTCAAAAACATTAAAATCATTCCAAGCATCTTCTGACCACAATGCAGTAAGATTAGATCTTGATTACAGGAGGAAAAACAATTAAAAATTCCAACATATGGAAGCTGAACAACACTCTGCTGAATAACCAACAAATCACAGAATAAATTAAAAAAAGCAAAATATGAATCAAAATGAATGAAAATGAAAACACAACAACCCAAAACCTGTGGGACACTGTAAAAGTAGTCCTAAGGGGAAGATTCATAGCAATACATGGCATACCTCAAGAAACACAAAAAAGTCAAATAAAGAACCTAAGTTTATGACTCATATATAATCAAAATAACAATTTAGCAAATATTTGCATGTTAACTTTTACACTCAGTTCTTACTAAGAAAAATACTATGTAAAGGAAAAGGTACACAGAAAAAAAAATAGGGCAGAAATAAATGTAAAAGAAACAAAAGAGACCATAGCAAAAATCAACAAAGCCAACAGCTGGCTCTTTGAGAGGATAAATAAAATTGACAAACAATTAGCCAGACTCGTCAAGAAACAAAGGGAGAAAAATCAAATCAACAAAATTAGAAATGAAAATGGAGAGATCACAACAGACAACACAGACATACAAAGGATCATAAGAGACTACTATCAGCAACTATATGCCAAGAAAATGGACAACTTGGAAGAAATGGACAAATTCTTAGAAAAGTACAACTTTCCAAAATGAACCAGGAAGAAATAGAAAATCTTAACAGACCCTTCACAAGCATGGAAATTGAAACTGTAATCAGAAATCTTCCAGCACACAAACGCCCAGGTCCAGACAGCTTCACAGCTGAATTCAACCAAAAATTTAGAGAATAGCTAACACCTATCCTACTCAAACTCTTCCAGAAAATTGCAGAGGATGGGGAACTTCCAAAAGCATTCTATGAGGTCACAATCACCCTAATACCAAAACCTGACAAAGATGCCACAAAAAATAAAACTATAGGCCAATATCACTGATGAACATAGATGCAAAAACCCTTAACAAAATTCTAGTGATCAGAATCCAACAACATATTAAAAATATCATTCATCATGAGCAAGTGGGCCTTATCCCAGTGATGCAAGGATTCTTCACTATCTGCAAATCAATCAATAATACACCCATGGCAGATTCATGTCAATGTATGCCAAAACCAATAGAGTACTGTAAAGTAAAGTAAAATGGAAGAAAAAATATTTAAAAAGAATTAAAAAAATAATACACAACATTAACAAATTGAAAAATAAAAGCCATATGATTATCTCAATAGATGCAGAGAAAGCCTTTGACAAAACTCAACATCCATTTATGATAAAAACTCTCCAGAAAGCAGTAATAGAAGGAACATACCTCAATATAATAAAAGCTATTTATGACTAACCCACAGTAAGCATTATCCTCAATGGTGAAAAAAGGAAAGCAGTTCCCCTAAAGTCAGGAACAAGGCAAGGGTGCCCAATTTCACCACTACTATTCAACATAGTCTTGGAAGATTTTGCCACAGCAATCAGAGCAGAAAAATAAATAAAAGGAATCCAGATCTGAAAAGAAGAAGTAAAACTCTCACTGTTTGCAGATGACATGATCCTCTACATAGAAAACCCTAAAGACTCCACCAGAAAATTACTAGAGCTAATCAATGAATATAGTAAAGTTGCAGGATATAAAATCAACACACAGAAATCCCTTG
>SJYX01018350.1:130408-142562 GCA_006410675.1 Oreotragus oreotragus
AATGGAACTGGAGGAATCAACCTGCCAGAATTCAGGCTCTACTACAAAGCCACAGTCATCAAGACAGTATGGTATTGGCACAAAGACAGAAATATAAATCAATGAAAAAAAACAAAACTATAAGCCCAGAGATAAGGCCACACACCTATGGACATCTTATCTTTGCCAAAGGAGGCAAAAATATACAATGGAGGAAAGACAATCTGTTTAACAAGTGGTGCTGGGAAAACTGGTCAACCACTTAGAATGAAACTAGAACACTTTCTAACACCATACACAAAAATAGACACAAAATGAACTAAAAATCTAGATATAAGACCAAAAACTAGAATACTCCTAGAGGAGAACATAGGCAAAACTCTCTCCGACATACATCAGAGCAGGATCCTCTATGACCCACCTCCCAGAATATTGGAAATAAAAGTATTCCATTGTGCATATGTACCAGGATTTCTTATCCATTCATCTGCCAATGAACATCTCGGTTACTTCTGTGTCCTGGCGATTGTAAGAAGTGCTGCGATGAACATTGGGGTACTCATGTCTGTTTCAGTTCTGGTTTCCTCAGTATGTATGCCCAGCAGTGGAATTGCTGGCTCGTATGACAGCTCTATTTCCAGTATTTTTATGAATCTCCACCCTGTTCTCCATAGTGGCTGTGATAGTTTGCATTCTCACCAACAGTGTAAGAGAGTTTGTTCCATTTTCTCCACACCCTCTCCAACATTTATTGCTTGTAATCTTGATAGCAGCCATCATGACTGGCGTGAGATGGTACCTTGTTATTTCCAGTATTTTTATGAATCTCCACCCTGTTCTCCATAGTGGCTGTGATAGTTTGCATTCTCACCAACAGTGTAAGAGAGTTTGTTCCATTTTCTCCACACCCTCTCCAACATTTATTGCTTGTAATCTTGATAGCAGCCATCATGACTGGCGTGAGATGGTACCTTGTTGTGGTTTGGATTTGCATTTCTCTGATAATGAGTGATGTTGAGCATCTTTTCATGTGTTTGCTTGCCATCTGTATGTCTTCTTTGGAGAAATGTCTGTTTAGATCTTTGGCCCATTTTTTGATTGGGTCATTTATTTTTATGGAATTGAGCTGTAGGAGTTGCTTGTATATTTTTGAGATTAATTCTTTGTCAGTTGCTTCGTTTGCTATTATATTCTCCCACTCAGAAGGCTGTCTTTTCACCTTGCTTATAATTTTCTTCGTTGTGCAAAAGCTTTTAAGTTTAATTAGGTCCCATTTGTTTGTTTTGCTTTTATTTCTATGACTCTGGGGGTGGGTCATAGAGGATTCAGCTGTATTTTTCTTTTTATGTACATTCATTGTTGTTTCATGTTGAAGTCAGGTTGATTTCTGATACTGTGTTTGTTTCAGGTGTACAGGAGCTGGATTCAGAGATACACAGACATTTATCAATTCTTTTTTAGGTTCCTTTTCCCCAGAGAGAGGAGTACAGTGTCTCCAGTAGGCTGTCCTTTGCTATTCAACACTTTTTCCTGATTATCTGTTTGATGTATGTTAAGGCCTGTTTGTTCCTTGCAAACTCTTCATTTATCACACATCTCTAACTTTTTTTTTAATAATCATAAGCCAACATCCGCTGGATCATGGAAAAGCAAGAGTGTTCCAGAAAAACATATATTTCTGCTTTATTGACTGTGCCAAAGCCTTTGACTGTGTGGATCACAATAAACTGTGGAAAATTCTGAAAGAGATGGGAATACCAGACCACCTAACCTGCCTCTTGAGAAATCTGTATGCAGGTCAGGAAGCAACAGTTAGAACTGCACATGGAACAACAAACTGGTTCCAAATAGGAAAAGGAGTACGTCAAGGCTGTATATTGTCACCCTGCTTATTTAACTTATATGCAGAGTACATCATGAGAAACGCTGAACTGGAAGAAACACAAGCTGGAATCAAGATTGCCAGGAGAAATTTCAATAACCTCAGATGTACAGATAACACCACCCTTATGACAGAAAGTGAAGAGGAGCTAAAAAGCCTCTTGATGAAAGTGAAATAGGAGAGTGAGAAAGTTGACTAAAAGCTCAACATTCAGAAAATGAAGATCATGGCATCCGGTCCCAACACTTCATGGGAAATAGATGGAGAAGCAGTGGAAACAGTGTCAGACTTTATTTTTTGGGGCTCCAAAATCACTGCAGATGGTGACTGTAGCCATGAAATTAGAAGACGCTTACATTTTGGAAGAAAAGTTATGACCAACGTAGATAGTATATTCAAAAGCAGAGACATTACTTTTCCGACTAAGGTCCATCTAGACAAGGCTATGGTTTTTCCTGTGGTCACATATGGATGTGACAGTTGGACTGTGAAGAAGGCTGAGCGCCGAATAATTAATGCTTTTAAACTGTGGTGTTGGAGAAGACTCTTGAGAGTCCCTTGGACTGCAAAGAGATCCAACCAGTTCATTCTGAAGGAGATCAGTCCTGGGCGTTCTTTGGAAAGAATGATGCTAAAGCAGAAACTCCAGTACTTTGGCCACCTCATGAGAAGAGTTGACTCATTGGAAAAGACTGATTCTGGGAGGGATTGAGGGCAGGAGGAGAAGGGGACGACCTAGGATGAGATGGCTGGATGGCATCAAGACACGATGGACGTGAGTATGAGTGTACTCCAGGACATGGTGATGGATAGGGAGGCCTGACGTTCTGCAATTCATGGGGTCGCAAAGAGTCGGACACGATTGAGCAGCTGAATTGAACTGAACTGAAGTTGGTTTTCTAAGTTTGTGAGACTGTTTCTACTGTGTAATAGCCTACATTTGCATTAATTTCAAAAAGATACCTGTCAGTGATGCCTTCTGTAATGTCTTCTCTATCGGCCTTCTCTCACTTAGTAAGGTATCAATTCTAGCCATCCATGTTGTTGTCACTGGCATTATTCCATTGTGATTCAGGGTTTGGTAGCATTCCAGTGAAGAAGTGCACCTCTCTGACTTCATTTTCCTGTCGATGAATAACTCCATAGAATCTTCCAGGAGTGCTTCTCTGATGGCCCATCCAGTAGAGAATCCACCTGCCAATGCAGGAGACGTAGGTTCAGTCCCTTGGTGAGGAAGATCCCCTGAAGAAGGCCATGGAAACCCACTCCAGTATTCTTGCCTGGAAAATCCCATGGACAGAGGAGCCTGGCGGGCTACAGTCCATGGTGTCACAAAGTGTATAAACATGACTGAAGTGACTGAAAGTACATGCAAAGGAAAAAAAAGAGAGAGAGAGAGCAATGAGTATTTTATTCTTTCCCTTTTTCGAGAACAAATGAGATCGAGTCAACAGTGAGCAGGCCTGAACATTCCTAGTTTTTTAGTTTAACTGCTCATAACTCTGAATGTCTGTGACTAAATTTGCTTTTCTGTCCCCTAATTCTGCAGTAGCTATGAGTAACATTTTTTCCTTGGACTCTATGCTAAATACATCACCTATCTGGTGGTTACCCTTACAACACCCTTCCCCTTGTACTAACATATCAGAAAGAAGGCAGCCGAGCCTACCCAACTGCCAGAGTCAGCAACTGGGTTATTGACTTCAGTCTAAGAGTGTCTGTGAAAAAAAGCACGAGGAAGAGATCACTGACACCTGACTGTGAGCCGTTCCCTTATATAAGCCCCTAGTCTTCATAGGCGGGGGGTGGGAGAGTACTGAGTCCTTGAGGCATGACCCTACTGTGTTCCCCTCTCTGCTGGCTTGAGAATAAAAGCCACTTTTGTATCTTCCTTAAACTCTGTCTCTGTATTTTTTATTTCGCTTCACTGGGCAGAGAAAGCCAAGATTTTGTCCAGCAACAATTCTAGTTCTTGGCCATTGCCAATCGAGCTGCCCTGAAAACAAGGTGCACGGGTCACTGTGAATTCTGATTTTCTCTGGGTCTGAGCCCAGACATGGGATTGTCGGACCATGTGGTTTCTGAGTGTTTAGTCGAAAAAGAACCTCCTTGCTGGTTTTGATAGTTCCCACACCCATTTGCATCCCCACTGAGAGTGTAGCAGTATCCTCTTTTGCCTACATCCTCTGCAGCCCCTATTCTCTGTAGATTTTTAGACAGTGGCCACTCTGACCTGTGGGAGGGCATTTTTCATGGGAGTTTTGATTTGCGTGGATTTAATACATAGTGGCATGCTGCAGTCCATGGGATTGCAGAGTCATAAACAACTGTGCAACTGAACTGAATACATAGTGAGCTGGACAAACTTTTCAGGTGCTTTTCAATACTGTGCAGAGTGACTACAGTTTACCTCTTGACTTTGTTTTCTTATTAAGGTGGCCCTGTTTTGAATTCCTGTATGATGATCTATGCCAAGACATGACTGGAAGGGAGGGATCATTTACACTCTCACAGGCCTTGTGAATATGAAGAGCCAAGCAGCATTAGGTTTAAAATTGTTTTTCTGGAAGATGGTTCTAAGGAAACAACATTGGTTCCTGCCCCACTCTGGTCCTCAGTCATTGAGGTTCATGGAAATCTCTGTTCATTGATTGTCAGCTAGAGTGGAATGTGTCAAGGCTTGAGTCTCATTTCTCCTTCCCCCTTCCCCAGGGTCCCCAGGACACATCCCAGTTTGTGGACACCATTCTGCAGAGGGTGCTGTCATCTGTAGTTGGGGTGAACCTAAGGATGGAGGCTGGAGATAGGTGATATAGAGTCGCCAGGGGACCTTGCAAACCTGTTCCAGCCTGGACCCTCCAACAATTCTTGGGTGATGTAGGCTTGGTTTCTCTGAAAGAGGTTCCACCTGCATCTGGAGATTGGATGCTCATGCAGAGGGAAGGAGGCAGCCCAGGTCCATTGTGGGGTCACATTTCCTGCTCCATGCTCCCAGCTCCTTCTGCACTGAGACCCTCCAGGCTTGGGACCAAAACCAGCTCAGGCTCCAGAGATGTGACAACATCCAGGTCACCCACGCCTGTGGGCAGTAGACTCAGCCTTTCTGCTTCCTTTTTTGTGTTTTTATTTCCTAATTTGAATTGGCGTATGTACTTGAATGACAGGGTTGTGGGTGTTTTTTTGTTTTTATTTGGATCTACAACAATTTGATTCACTTGTACGTAGATGTGTATATCTTCTCTTGCAGGTTCTTTTACGATATAGGATGTTACAGTGTTGAATAGGATTCCTGTTTATAGCAGTTCCTGGTGGATTGCTGTTGTTGTTGTTTTAGTAATATTAGCCTCCCTATGTTAGATTGAATCAGTTCTTTACTCTCTGTCCCACAGTTACTTTTTTTTTTTTTTCTTTCTGGGGACCATTGATTATTTTCTGAGTCTGTGAGACTGTTCCCCTTTGGTAAAAAGTTCATCTGTATCAATTTTTAGATCCCATCTACAAGTGATATCTTATGCTAATATCCCTCCCTGTCTCCCTCACCTCACTTGCTATGATCATCTCTAATTTATTCCCTGAGGCCTCCCATGGCATTCTTTCCTGCTTTTTAGGGATGATTGATGGTTCATTATCTATAAATAATCTTCTTTATTCTTTATGAACGTCATTGTTTGCAAAGATTTTGTTTTCCCATTCTGAGAACTGTCTTTCTCTTTCATTTAGGGTTCCTTTGCTGTGCAAACGCTTTTAAGGTTAATTCAGTCCTGTTTTCTTAGTTTTTGTTCATTTTTTCATATTTCTGGGCACACTTGGTAGAATTGATGTTGCAGCACTTCCCCTCTATATTGTCCTCAAAATCACATAGTATCCGTCCAACATTTTTAGATCTATATCTTCTTTGGAGTTTATAATTGTGTATGGCTTGAGGGATATTCTAATTTCATTCTCGTTTTCATTATTGATTCATGTCCACGCTCTCCTCCATAGTGGCTTTCTCCTATTTTTATTTTAGCAATGGAGGTGGGTGGTTCCCTTTCTTCATGGCATCTGGCAGATTTAACCTTTGTAGCACGTTTGACAATTCCCATTCTGATTGGTTAAACTCCAGTACTTTGGCCACCTCATGAGAAGAGTTGACTCATTGGAAAAGACTGATTCTGGGAGGGATTGAGGGCAGGAGGAGAAGGGGACGACCTAGGATGAGATGGCTGGATGGCATCAAGACACGATGGACGTGAGTATGAGTGTACTCCAGGACATGGTGATGGATAGGGAGGCCTGACGTTCTGCAATTCATGGGGTCGCAAAGAGTCGGACACGATTGAGCAGCTGAATTGAACTGAACTGAAGTTGGTTTTCTAAGTTTGTGAGACTGTTTCTACTGTGTAATAGCCTACATTTGCATTAATTTCAAAAAGATACCTGTCAGTGATGCCTTCTGTAATGTCTTCTCTATCGGCCTTCTCTCACTTAGTAAGGTATCAATTCTAGCCATCCATGTTGTTGTCACTGGCATTATTCCATTGTGATTCAGGGTTTGGTAGCATTCCAGTGAAGAAGTGCACCTCTCTGACTTCATTTTCCTGTCGATGAATAACTCCATAGAATCTTCCAGGAGTGCTTCTCTGATGGCCCATCCAGTAGAGAATCCACCTGCCAATGCAGGAGACGTAGGTTCAGTCCCTTGGTGAGGAAGATCCCCTGAAGAAGGCCATGGAAACCCACTCCAGTATTCTTGCCTGGAAAATCCCATGGACAGAGGAGCCTGGCGGGCTACAGTCCATGGTGTCACAAAGTGTATAAACATGACTGAAGTGACTGAAAGTACATGCAAAGGAAAAAAAAGAGAGAGAGAGAGCAATGAGTATTTTATTCTTTCCCTTTTTCGAGAACAAATGAGATCGAGTCAACAGTGAGCAGGCCTGAACATTCCTAGTTTTTTAGTTTAACTGCTCATAACTCTGAATGTCTGTGACTAAATTTGCTTTTCTGTCCCCTAATTCTGCAGTAGCTATGAGTAACATTTTTTCCTTGGACTCTATGCTAAATACATCACCTATCTGGTGGTTACCCTTACAACACCCTTCCCCTTGTACTAACATATCAGAAAGAAGGCAGCCGAGCCTACCCAACTGCCAGAGTCAGCAACTGGGTTATTGACTTCAGTCTAAGAGTGTCTGTGAAAAAAAGCACGAGGAAGAGATCACTGACACCTGACTGTGAGCCGTTCCCTTATATAAGCCCCTAGTCTTCATAGGCGGGGGGTGGGAGAGTACTGAGTCCTTGAGGCATGACCCTACTGTGTTCCCCTCTCTGCTGGCTTGAGAATAAAAGCCACTTTTGTATCTTCCTTAAACTCTGTCTCTGTATTTTTTATTTCGCTTCACTGGGCAGAGAAAGCCAAGATTTTGTCCAGCAACAATTCTAGTTCTTGGCCATTGCCAATCGAGCTGCCCTGAAAACAAGGTGCACGGGTCACTGTGAATTCTGATTTTCTCTGGGTCTGAGCCCAGACATGGGATTGTCGGACCATGTNTTTTTTTTTTTTTCTTTCTGGGGACCATTGATTATTTTCTGAGTCTGTGAGACTGTTCCCCTTTGGTAAAAAGTTCATCTGTATCAATTTTTAGATCCCATCTACAAGTGATATCTTATGCTAATATCCCTCCCTGTCTCCCTCACCTCACTTGCTATGATCATCTCTAATTTATTCCCTGAGGCCTCCCATGGCATTCTTTCCTGCTTTTTAGGGATGATTGATGGTTCATTATCTATAAATAATCTTCTTTATTCTTTATGAACGTCATTGTTTGCAAAGATTTTGTTTTCCCATTCTGAGAACTGTCTTTCTCTTTCATTTAGGGTTCCTTTGCTGTGCAAACGCTTTTAAGGTTAATTCAGTCCTGTTTTCTTAGTTTTTGTTCATTTTTTCATATTTCTGGGCACACTTGGTAGAATTGATGTTGCAGCACTTCCCCTCTATATTGTCCTCAAAATCACATAGTATCCGTCCAACATTTTTAGATCTATATCTTCTTTGGAGTTTATAATTGTGTATGGCTTGAGGGATATTCTAATTTCATTCTCGTTTTCATTATTGATTCATGTCCACGCTCTCCTCCATAGTGGCTTTCTCCTATTTTTATTTTAGCAATGGAGGTGGGTGGTTCCCTTTCTTCATGGCATCTGGCAGATTTAACCTTTGTAGCACGTTTGACAATTCCCATTCTGATTGGTATGAGGTGATACCTACACCCTTCCCAACATTTAGCAATTTTGACATCTTTCCATGTGATATTATTTAAGTGTGAGTTAAAGGTACCTGTTAAAATTGGCTTTGTGACAGTCTACCCTATTATGAATACTTGTTTGATGACCACGCCTAGGAGACTCCAGGAGATCAGTTATTGTTTACTTAGAAACGCTTGGACCTTATGAATATTAAATGCCCATCAACACGGCCTTCTGTTGATGGGTGGGACTGTGGCCCTCCCTGTTGTTTTACCTGAGACAAAACTATGGTGGAGCTAATGAAGACAATGGTGACCTCCTTCAAAAGGTCCCAGTGCCCCTGACACTACAGAAGGCCATGACTGAACCACGCCTGCGCTGGAGTTCCCTGGGCACTCACAGGCATGTCTGGGTCAGTCTCTTGTGGGGGTCACTGCTCCTTTCTGCTGGGTCCAGGTGCACACAATGTTTTGTTTGTGCAATCCATGAGTCTGTTTCCCTAGTCCTGTGGAAGTTCTATAATCAAATCCCAATGGCCTCCAAAGTTTAATTCCCTCGGGATTCTCAGTCCATTTGCCAAATCCCCAGGTTGGGAAATTTGGAGGAGGGGTGGTGTGTGTAGTGACCTGGAATGGATTGAGCTGGGGTGGTCTCTGTGCTGACCTGACATGGATGGAGCTGGGGTGGTCTGAATGTTGACCTGTCATGGATGTAGTTGGGGTGGTCTGTGTGCTGACCTAGCATGGATGGAACTGGGGTGGTCTGTGTGCTGACCTGGCATGGATGGAGTTGGGGTGGTCTGTGTGCTGACGTGGCATGGATGCAGCTGGGGTGGTCTGTGTGGTGACCTGGTATGGATGGACCTATGGTGGTTTGTGTGCTGACCTGGCATGATGAGGTTGTGGTGATTTGTGTGCTGACCTGGCAGGGATGGATCTGGGGTGTCTCTGCACTGACCTGGCATTGATGGATCTGGGGTGGTCTGTGTGCAGACCTGGCATGGATGGAGATGAGTTGGTCTGTGTGCAGACCTGGCATGGATGGAGATAGGGTGGTCTGTGTGCTGACCTGGCATGAATGGAGCTGCGGTGGTCTGTGTGATGACCAGGCATAGATTGAGCTGGGGTGTTCTGTTTTCTGACCTGACATGGATGGAGCTGGGGTGGACTGTATGGTGACCTGGCATGGATGGAGCTGGACGGGGGTCTCTGCATTCACCTGGCATTGATGGAGCTGGGGTGGTCTCTGCACTGACCTAGCATGGATGGAGCTGGGTGGGTCTGTGTACTGGCATGGAAGGGGCTGGGGTGTTCTGTGTGCTGACCTGGCATGGATGGACAAAGACTGTCTGTGTGCTGACCTGGCATGGATTTGAGGTAGTCTGTGTGCTGACCTGGAATGGATGGAGTGGTAGGTCTCTCCAGTGACCTGGCATGGATGGAGCTGGGGTGGTGTGTGTGGTGATCTGGCAAGGATGAAAATAAATTGGTCTGTGCACTGGCATGGAAGTGGCGGGGGTGGTCTGTGTGCTGACCTGGCAGATGGAGCTGGGGTGATCTGTGTGCTGACCTGGAATGGATGGAGCTGTGGGGTGGGATGGTTCTATGGGGTGGTCTGTGTGCAGACCTGGCATTGATGGAACTGGGGTGGTCTCTACACTGACCTGGCATGGATGAAGCTGGAGTGTCTGTTTGTTGACTTGACATGAATGGATATGGGCCGGGTCCAATCTATGAGTTCCTAAGCAACAAGTGTTAAGCTGTGGTTGACTGGTAGTTGGGAGAGCTTGTTTATGATCAGTCTGGGAGGAGACTTCTACCTGGAGCTTTTAAGTTACTTAGGTCTCATTTGTCAATTTCTGTTGTTCAGTCCTTTGGGTTTTAGCCATTCTCCTTCATCGGCTGGATGTTTCTCTGTCATTTTGTTTTGTTTAATTTACTGTGTTTGTGATCCCTTTCTTGTTGGGAAGGCTGCAGTTTCTCTTAACTATAGAGTCTACCCCTCCTGAGTTGGATTGAACCAATGCCATCTGATGGTTTCCTGGTTGGGGGAATTTGTGTGTTTGTTTTGGAGAAGGAAATGTCAGCCCACTCCAGTATTGTTGCCTGGAAAATCCCATGGACAGAGGAGCCTGGCAAACTGTAGTCCATGGGGTCATAAAGGGTTGGACACGACTAAGCAACTTCACTTCACTTTTGGTAGGTGTAGCTAGATCTTGTCTTTCTGTAAAGGAAGTGGCTGTGTCCACTAGTGTGGTTTGGAATGTATGGGTTCAGTATGGCTTCGAGCAGTCAGTCTGCCAATGTGCAAGGCTGCACCCCATCTGACTGAAGTATAGGCAAGGGGTATTTGGCACTACAGCTTGCTGGCTTTGGGGTGTGGCTTAGTCTTAGTGTTGAGATGGAGACTTTTGGAAGCACACTCACCTATTAATGTTCTATGGGGACAGGAGTTCACCAGTGATCAAAGTCCTGAAGTCCTTAGCCATCAGCCACTTCCTTCCCCAGGTGATTTTCCCCACCAAAAGATCAAAGCCAGGTCCTTTGCATTGCAGGCAGATTCCTTGCTGTTTGATCTCCCAAGGAATCCCTTAGAAAATGCCTGCTGACACTGATTAAATATTACACAAATATGTGTTGAAAATGCAGAATATAGTGATGAATAGCAGAGCCTGATTATCATGATAATTATTGTTCTTTGACAAGTCTTTGCTGTCAGATTATAGCAGGAATCTGTATGGTAGGATATAGGAACACAGTACAGTTTCCAACTGTATGTTCATCTGAAACTTTCTTAGAGTGATGGTAGGTCCTCAATTACCTTCTAATGACAGTGACAGGATTTTTCATTGCTTTGTGTTCTTTCTTTTTTTTTTTTTTAACCTTCACTTTCTCATTCATTCATTGTTCTTGTNATGGTAGGATATAGGAACACAGTACAGTTTCCAACTGTATGTTCATCTGAAACTTTCTTAGAGTGATGGTAGGTCCTCAATTACCTTCTAATGACAGTGACAGGATTTTTCATTGCTTTGTGTTCTTTCTTTTTTTTTTTTTTAACCTTCACTTTCTCATTCATTCATTGTTCTTGTTTACTGGATAAGTCATGTTAGACTCTTTGAGAACCTATGGACTGTGGCCCACCAGGCTCCTCTGTCCATGGGGTTTCCCAGGAAAAAAAAAAAAAAAGAAAAGCCAGTTCTGGGGAAAGAACACATGGATAGAGACCTCTGAGGACACAGGGATGGGAAGGCTGGCCAGGTGGGGAGGAGGGTCAGAAAACTTCAGGTTTATGCGAGGTCTGGGCAGGAACCATGGCTCCCAGGCCTGGCTGTGGACACTGCCCAACACCCGTCTGCCTGCCTTCTGTCTGTCCTACCCTACATTTGCCAGGAGCTCTGGTGTCTAGACTGTTGTACCTGCTGAGATCTGGACACAGCTCTCTGCTTGCAGGTGTGTGGGAGGGATGGAGTGCTCTTAGCGACTTGTTACAACTCTGGAAAGTGGGACCGAGAGGCTGGGGTTAATCTGGCTCCAAGGAGCCGAGGGCCCTACATCAGTCCCAGAGCCAGAGGTCAGACCAGAGCTGCTGAAGGAGCCCAGAGGATTTATTGAAAAACCAGTGAAATTGGTTATTACAAAGCAGCACTGAAAAGACTACAAACAAAAACCTGATGTGAATTAAAGTGTGAAACAAATATGAAGCATTGTTGTCATTGGTATTTTGAAGAAAGCTGGATGAAATGTGTTTTATTTTATTTATTTTTTTTTTAGTTTTCTGAATGTTTTTTTTTGTATTTATTTATTTTTTTACATGAACTCCCAAACATGAACCCCCCTCCCACCTCCCCCCCAACATCTTCCCTCCAGATCATCCCCATACACCAGCCCCAAGCATCCTGCATCCTGCATTGAACATAGACTGGCAATTCATTTCTTACATGATAGTATACATATTTCAATGCTATTCTCCCAAATCATCCCTCCCTCTCCCTCTAGATGTGTATAAGAGACAGCTATGGAGAACAGTGTGGAGATTCCTTAAGAAATTGCAAATAGAACTGCC
>SJYX01018350.1:146250-164797 GCA_006410675.1 Oreotragus oreotragus
GAATATAGTAAAGTTGCAGGATATAAAATCAACACACAGAAATCCCTTGCATTCCTATACACTAATAATGAGAAAGTAGAAAACGAAATTAAGGAAACAATTCCATTCACCATTGCAACGAAAAGAATAAAATACTTAGGAATATATCTACCTAAAGAAACTAAAGACTTATATATAGAAAACTATAAAACACTGATGAAAGAAATCAAAGAGGACACTAACAGATGGAGAAATATACCATGTTCATGGATTGGAAGAATCAATGTAGTGAAAATGAATATATTACCCAAAGCAATCTACAGATTCAATGCAATCCCTATCAAGCTACCAGCGGTATTTTTCACAGAACTAGAACAAATAATTACAAGATTTGTATGGAAATACAAAAAACCTGAAATGTGTTTTATAATCAGCACGTTTATCCCAGAACTTTCAGTTTTATTTCCACCAGACAGCATCAGCAGTGAGCAGTGGCTGTGCCTCGCTGGAGCAGTGAATACCTGAGAGGAGATACCACAAGTCCAAGGTCAGGAGTGGTGGTTGTGGGGAGATACCCCATGTTCAAGGTAAGGAGTGGTCTAATCATATGGACCACAGCTTGTCTAACTCAATGAAACTATCAGCTGCATCGTGTATGGCTGACCAAAAAGGATGGGTCCTAGTTGAGAGTTCTTAGAAAACGTTGGCGACAGGAGAAGGGAATGGCAAGCCACTTCAGTATTCTTGTCTTGAGAATCCCATTAACAGTATGGAAGGCAAAAAGATAGGACACTGAAAGATGAGCTCCTCAGGTCGGCAGGTGCCCAGTATGTTACTGGAGATCCATGGAGAAATAACTCCAGAAAGAATGAAGAGACAGAGCCAAAGCAAAAACAACAGCCAGTTGTGGGTGTGAGTGGTGATGAAAGCATGGTCAAATACTGTAAAGAGCAATCCTGCATAATAACCTGGAATGTTAGGTGCATGAATCAAGGCAAATTGGTTGTAGTGAAACAGGACATGGCAAGAGTGAACGTCAACATTTTAGCAATCAGCAACTAAAATGGACTGAAACGGATGAATTTAATTCAGATGACCGTTATATCTACTACTGTGGGCAAGATTCCCTTGGAAGAAATGGATTATCCATCATAGTCAAAAAAAGAGTCCAAAATGCAGTGATTGGATGCAATCTCAAAAAATGATGGAATGAGGTCTGTTCGTTTCCAAGGCAAACCATTCAAAATCATGGTAATGAAAGTCTGTGCCCCGACCAGTAATACTGAAGAGGCTGACTTAGAATTGTTCTGTGAAGACCTACAAGACCTTTAAGAACTGACACACAAAAAAAGATGTCCTTTTCATTATAGGGGATTGGAATGCAAAAGTAGGAAGTCAAGAAACATCTGGAGTAACAGGCGACTTTGGCCTTGGGGTACAGAATGAAGCAGGGCATAGGCAAATAGGGTTTTGCCAAGAGAACTCACTGGTCATATCAAACACCCTCTTCCAACAACCCGAGAGAAGACTTTACACATGGCCATCACCAGATGATCAACACCAAAATCAAATCCATTATATTCTTGCAGCCAAAGATGGAGAAGCTCTATACAGTCAGCAAATCAAGACCTGGAGCTGACTGTGGCTCAGATCATGAACTCATTATTGTCAAATTCAGACTTAAATTGAAGAAAGTAGGGGAGACCACTACATCATTCTGGTATGACCTAAGTTAATTCCCTTATGATTATACAGTGGAAGTGAGAAATAGATTTAAGGGACTAGATCTATCTGAAAGAGTGACTGATGAACTTTGGATGGAGGCTCGTGACATTGTACAGGAGGTAATGACCAAGACCATCCCCAGGAAGAAGAAATGTAGAAAGGTAAAATGGTTGTCTGAGGAGGCCTTACAGATAGCTGTGAAAAGAAGAGAAGTGAAAAGCAAAGGACAAAAGGAACGATATACCCTTTTGAATGCAGAGTTCCAAAGAATAGCAAGAAAAGATAAGAAAGTCTTCCTCAGTGATCAGTGCAAAGAACGAGGAAAACAATAGAATGGAAAAGGGTATAGATATCTTCAAGAAAATCAGAGATATGAAGGGAAAGTTAACTGCAACGATGGGCTCAAAAAAGAGCAGAAATTGTATGGACCGAGGAGAAGCAGAAGATATTAAGAATAGATGGCAAAGATACACAGAAAAACTGTTCAAAAAAGATCTTCAAGACCCAGATAATCACGATGGTGTGATCACAAACCGAGAGCCAGACATCCTTGAATGTGAAGCCAAGTGGGCCTTAGGAAGCATCACTTTGAACAAAGCTAGGGGGGTGATGGAATTCCAGTTGAGTTATTTCTATTCCTAAACGATGATGCTGCCAAAGTACTGCACTCAATATGCGAGCAAATTTGGAAAACTCAGCAGTGGCCACCGGACAGGAAAAGATCAGTTTTCATTCCAATCCCATAGAAAGGCTCTGTCAATGAATGCTCAAACTATTACACAATTACACTCATTGCTCACGGTAGCAAAGTAATGCTCAAAATTCTCCAGGCCAAGCTTCAACAATGCATGAACCATGAACTTCCAGAGGTTCAAGCTGATTTTACAAAAGGCAAAGGAACCAGTGATCAAATTGCCAGCATCCCCTGGATCATCAAAAAAGCAAGAATCTCAGAAAAACCTCTATTTCTGCTTTATTGACTAGGCCAAAGATTTAGACCATGTGGTTCACAATAAACTGTGGACAATTATGAAGAAAAATGGGGCCACCAGACCACAAGAGCTGTCTCTTGTGATATCTATATCCAGGTCAGGAAGCAAGATAGAACTTGTCATGGAACAACAGACTGGTTCCTAATAGGAAAAGGAGTATGTCAAGGCTGTATATCGTCACCCAGCTTATTTAATTTATATGCAGAGTACATCATGAGAAACATTGGCCTGGATGAAACACAAGCTGGAACAAGATTGTGGAGAGAAATATCAATAACCTCAGATATACATATGACACCACCCTTATTGCAGAAAGTGAAACAGAACTAAAGAACCTCTTGATGAAAATGAAAGAGGAGAGTGAAAAAGTTGGCTTAAAGCTCAATGTTCAAAAAACTAGAATCATGGCATCTGGTCCCATCACTTCATGGCAAATTCATGGGGAAAGAGTGGAAGACTTTTTTTTTTTTTTTTTTTTTCGCATCAGCAGTGCGTCCTTGTGTGGCTGTGTGGAGAAGTGTTCCCAGTACTCCCAGTGGTTCCCCTAGCCCACACCTGTGCTCACATCTTCAAACCCATCCCCCTGGGGCAGCTCCTGTAGACCTTGCCTTGTGACAATAGCCACCTTGCAAGCGCCAGCAGTATCTTTATTGAAGCTTGAATGACACCTGCCACTGTGACATGTGGCCAGAATGTCCCAGGGAAAGTGTGACCCTGGTGCCCATGAGGAACATGCCCGCCCTGCTGCTTGGGGGTGGCTCGGTCTGCCTTAGCACCATGTCCAGGCTCACAGGCTGGCTGCCGGTCAGCCACTAGCTCCCTCAGTATGTGGTGTAAGACCACGGGCTCAGTAGCGGAAGCCCATTGAACTTGGGGGTCTCTTCTGAGATGGTGAAAATGACCTGCAGGCAGATGGGGCACTGGGAGTGTTCAGAGCCTGGCCCAGTGCTGCCCTGGGCCCAGCATCCCAGGGCTGGAGTCAGTAGACAGGAGCCCCAGGGCCAGCTGGGACACTGTGTGTGGGTCTGGGGCCTCCCCAGAGGAAGCACTAGGTTTGAGGGACCCCTGGCCCTGTAGGTGCCCAAGGGTTAGAACACCCTGAACAGGTTAGGTGAAGGGGACAGTGAACTGGAAAGGCTTGTGTGAGCCTCCGTCCACAGGGGGTTAGTCAGCCTGACCTTGGGGTAGGGTGGTGTGGGCGTGGAGTGATCAAGGCTGGGGGCTCAGAGCAGGTGCCCATTGGGATTGGGGGACTCAGGTCCGGGCTGTGAGTCAAAGTGCATCTTAGGGCTACACCCACCTGGCCCTCATGCTCACGTATGGGTAGATGCTCTCCTGACCCCTCTTCTGCCAGTAACCCATAATGTCAAAGGACATCTTGCTAGTGAGCACCTTCATCTGGACTGGTGACAGGAGTGCAGGGCCGCGGTTGTCCAGGTCTGTGAAACTGGGGATGGGAGGTGGCAGTGCAGAGGGGACCCAGCTAGACTTCTGGGTCTGTGTGCTCAGTGGCCTAACTCAGACCGGGGTGAGAAGGGCCTGGATGGCTGTGCAGCAGGGCAGCACCCAGGAACCGAGGCTACACTGCCTCACTGTCCTAGGGAATCCTAGAGAAGGCAGAGAATCTCCCCATCCACCCACAAACAGTTATCACTTCATGTCTGACATGAACAGATTTTCTCTATGAGTAAGTGTACTTATTTACAAACTTAAATAAAGTGGGTTGTTCTAACCATACTACCCTGCCCTGGCAAGGGCCAGGAGCCATTTATCCTGCCAATCCCAGGGAAAAATGGAAGTTGCCCACCCAGGGGGTCGCAGCAGGGTTCTGGGTGGTGGTTAGGTGGTCAGCAGAGTGATTGCGGTGTGCAGACCTGTAGGCCCACGGAGGCTCCTCAGGACAGTAGAGAGCATCAGGATGGAGAGAGTTGAAAGAGGAGTGGCCCTGCAGCCTAGGGCTGGGAACTGGGGTGAGGTAGGATGGTTTACCATCTGAGCCACAAGGGAAGGTTTGCCCTCTGGTAAAATTTCTGCTCCAGAAGGACTGGAGTTATTGTCTGTCTCCTCACAGTTGTTCCGTGCCTGGAACATAATCTGGACAGAGGCAGGTGCAAAACAAATATCTGTCACTGAATGGACAGTCTGTGTGTGAAGGTGCACAGGAAAGGTGGCATCAGGAGGCAGACTGGGGGTTAACCAGATGAGGAGTCAGAGACAAGAGAGAGGCATACAGGGTTTCTGAGTATGGACTCCCAGCCCCCTTGGGCTCAGCTCCACTCAAGCCTGTCTTTTCCCCAGACAATAGGTTTTTAACGGAAAACTCACTCTGGCCTGCATGACTTAAAAACAGCTCTGAGCCAGTTCCCACCACCTGAGCCTGAAGCCTCTGAGGCCTCTTCAACATCTGTTTATGAGGTGGTGCTGAGAGGCAAAGTGTTGGATGTGGCTTCAGGGATCAGGGAATTCTCATTTGCAGAGCTCAGCTCTACCTGCAGGGCCTCCAACACTTCCAGTGCCTCCAGTTGGGGGCTGGTCGCTGGAGGCTCTTGTCCTTGTGTGTTCTTGGCCCTGATCATCTGGCTTCTCCTCCCGCTCCTGCAAGGGCAGCCTCCCCTGCTCCTCCTCCGCCACCACTTCAACCTCCTCAGTGATGTCTTCTACCAGCAGTTGGAACACTTGTCAGACTGTACCACATCTCCTTCCTCCATGGCCACACCTTCCTCCACTGCCTTCCCGCGGAAGAAGGCAGCCTCATAGCCTTGTGGGCCCCTTGCTGCCTGTGACATCCCTGATGGCCACAGCACACAAGCAGGTCTCAAGGCCCAGGCACCCTGAATCCTTGGGCTCCCACCGAAGAAGCACCAGGATCTCTGTGAGCAGCAGGACCCAGGGAAGGATGATGCCAACAAAGGTGCTTAATTCAGCCTGCCTCGGGGAGAATCACCTGGATCTCGCGTGCTGTAAGCAGAGGTTCTCCGTATGAGACTAGCACCCATGAAGCCTCTAAGCCTTCAGTCTCAGCCTGTCACCTCCTACTCACATGACCTGAATCCAGACTCTGCATCCAGGCTGCATGAGGCTGAGCTTCCCCACTGGGGAGAGGAGAAAATCCTGGCTTTTACATGGATCTGCCTTCAGGCATCACATCCTGATCCCCTCACAACCTCTGTGTCTTGTCACTTACCTCTCATGGCAGGACATACAGATCTGCTGACCACACGGTGGAGGTCAGCATGGGACTGATCAGGCCCTGAGCCCTCCCTGGGCAGCTGAGAACCCCAATATCACTCGCCCATTCTGGGGAGGCCCAAAGGCACCCCTCTCAGAATCCTGTTTCATCCCAGAGAGTTGTGGTCCAACAACCAGTTGAGCAAGTTCAGGCTCATGGTGGCCTTGAGATCACTTCCTGCACAACCTGCAGTCCCCGAGGAGATGTACTAACATACACCCCATGTTCAAACAGTTGATTATAAATACACAGTGATACCACAAACATTGTCAAGATAAAGACACACAGTGTGCTTTTATTTACATCTAAATCAGTGAAACAAAGAACTCACTGCAAGGTACAAACTTTTTTTAGCTTGAAAAGAACAAAATCATCTTATATGTGAACATAAAATATTTTTCTGAATATGAAAAATAGGTTTTAAATGAAATTCATTCTTCATTGTCAGTTGTTTTGAGACTATGGAACAAATAAAATAAACCTACGTTAACTGGGGCTGCTAAAGCTGTATCTTTTGCAGATTTTTTTTTTAATTCCATCACACTTTCACAGTCATAAATAGATATAATAGACAAGGTTTGGAGGAGACACACTCTCCCTGCCATGTGACCCATTGTAGTTGACTTAGAGAGATGAGGATGGCAGGTGAATATGGAGGCCTCTTTAGGGAAATTATAAATGCCTCATTTCTCCCACCAGAACATCTGAATTGAATTGCCCCCCATTCTCTGCTAGAGGTGTCAAGATGGGGTTTTTTGTTGTCAAGGCTCACCCAGGGCCACCATTGGCTGGGGAAGAGACTTGCTGATATCATAAAGCATGAGTGTGTTTCTCCATTGGGAGGTGTTTATGTACAGTTGCTCAGGGGCTCTGGAGCAGACCAGTGGGAGGCCTCAAAATGACTAAGGTGACTGGGAAGCCACGAGGCTCCAGATTAGTTATGAAACACCTGCCTTCTGTTACTCAGCACAAAAAGATGAAGACCTCCTCTAAATTGATGTCCAAAAAAAATGTCAAGGTGAGGTGAACTCACCCAAAATCCTCTTGCCCATTGACCCCACCCCAGAAGACCCCCTCCCCTGTCCTTGCCTGGCACATAACCCTTCTCTGCCCACACCCCTTCTCCTGAAGCTGTTGTTCCCATCAGCCTTCACCCTCTTCCACAAACCAGCACCATTCTCTACCACTGTCTTGTTTTCTCCAGGTGGACAGGGTAACTGTGAGAGTGAATAATCACCTTCAGGCAAAGCTGACCAAGAAAACTTCTCAGAAACTGCCCACCACAAGGAAGCTTAAAAAAATTAGAGGCTTAAAGCTCTGTATCCAGTGCTCCAAGGTAAATGAAGAGCTGAATCAGAACGGACCAGAAGAGGTCCCAGGGTGCTGGGAGTCAACTTGGGGGATCCCACCCATGACAAAGGTCATGAGGAAGAGGCCCGACATGCGAAGGCATGTCACAATTCGAGGGACCCCTTGGACCTGCTGGAGCATCTACCCCAGAACCAGAATTTGCCTGTGCTGTTATTTTTCACTAACTCCTCTGTTACCAACGGGAGGCTGTCCCTGACCACCTTTCTCTGAAGAAAATTAACTTAGAGCTCTAATTAAGTCTCCTAGGTGTAATTGAGGTGTTTCAATTCAAACCCCTCTGATAGCTTTCTAACTTGCCTGACAGGTTTATCTGGACTTTTTCAACTACACATGTGATTGTTTACAGCCTCCCAACCACAAGAGGCACAGGAAGCTTAAAATAGCCTAGGTATGTAGAGCCTTTCGAGGAGTGAAAAATCATTAGAATAGAACTGGTTAAGGGTTTCATTGTTGAGCTGATACTTGCTGCCAAGTTTTCATATCTTTTTTATGTTGATATACTCGATGTATAGAAGAGACAGGTATTAGACAGGCATTAGCAACATTAGATCTTTGAATTAAGTACTTTCTTTGTTGTAACCCACTGCACCTTTGTTCTATAAGAATGTAACTTTATTTAGTACTTTGAGGGTGATGCAGATTAAAGAAAAAACACTTCAAGGGAAAATGAGTTTTTTGGTTGATTAACATTTATCAAGGAAAAGAAAGCCATAAAATGTTAACAGGCTTCCTGACCCCAGAAGATAATGTAAATCATCTGAGACATTTTGTATAAAGAAAGGTATGCAGAAAGAAAGCCTCGTATCGATAAAGGTCAGGACTGCTGCCCCTGCATGACTCTGCATCTTCCATTATGTAAAACTTAAGGTATATAAGCTCCTTTTGAAAATAAAGTTACGGGTCTTGCACAAGCTTGGCCTCTCCATGTCATACTTTCTTTCTCTCTTTATCTATTTTTCAGGCTAATTCCCTGGAGCTCAGGGGCCCTCTGAGTTCACTTTCCTGCCTGGGCTTCTAAGACCCACTCGAGAAGGTGCCCAAGGTGGGGGCCACTTCTGCTATTCGAGAGGGTGCCTGGGGCCTACGTGAACAATGTAAGTCTCTTGTCTGAGGCTTTATTGGCTTTCTGCATAAACCAAGGAATATTAGCCTCTTTTCTCTCCTCTATTCTTTTAACTGTAAATGCTTTCCTTATCTCTCTCAATATCTATATATATCTCTCACCTCTCCATCTACACTTCAGATACCCTGAATCCAACTGGGGCTGATGCCCGGTACCAGACAGTGTGAAGACTCCTGTCATTCCAGTGGGACCGATGGGCAGCCAGTGAGTTCAGAGCATGGCTAGAGACCTCAGAAATCTTCAGGGGTCGTGCTGCTGAGTATTGGCCAACAGTACAGACGTTGATCATTATACCAACTGCATATATTCATAATGAAAATAAAATCAACCTGATGTGAAATTATGTTTGTTTCTGAGATCTGTGAGAATGGGCACCAGAGAGGGCAGGGCAGGCATAAATGTGGGAAAAGGGAGGGAGATGGGTCCTGTGGCATTGGAGATGGGAACAGAAGGTCCAGTTTTCCAGAAAGTAGGGAGGGAAGAACTGGTTCCAGACTCAGCTTCAAAAATATACTTCCCATGGGAAAAGAGGAAGAGGACTTGGTGTTTCTCTGTGTAAGAGCAGAGATGGAAACTAAGCTGGGGAGCCATGTCAAGTGTAGGGTGGCAGTGCCGTTTGTTAAAAAGGCATAGAAAGAAGGTGCCCATAAAAAGAATGGAATATTGACATTTGCAGCAACATGGAAGGTATGCTATTAAGTAAAATAACACAGACAGAGATCGACAACTACCGTATGATATCACTTAAAGAATCTAAAAGTACCACAAAGTAGAGAATATAGCAACAATGGAGGCTAACAGATATAGAGAACAATATACTGACTACCAGTGGGGAGGGGAATACGGAGGGGCAATACAGAGGTGGGGGAGTGGGAGGCACACCATGTTAGGTGTAAGAAGAGCTCAAGGATGTATTGTACAACATGAGGAATAGATCCAGTACTCTGTAATAACTATAAATGGAAAGCAAACTTTAACAATTATATAATAAGAAAGAAAAGGAATGAAAGAGGGGGAGGAAGGAGGGAAGAAAGAAAAGAAAATAATGGTGTTTTTAGAGGTCACAAAGTCAACATTGATTTGGCCCTTTTTAGCAAAGGAATTTAGTTTGTTCACTTTATTTAAATTGGAAGCTAATTACTTTACAACATTGTAGTGTTTTTTGCCATACTTGACATGAATCCACCACAGGTGTACATGTGTTCGCCATCCTGAAGCCCCCTCCCACCTCCCTCCCCATCCCATCCCTCTGGGTCATCTCAGTGCACAAGCCTCGAGCACCCTGTCTCATGCAATGAACCTGGACTGGAGATCTGTTTCACATATGATAATATACATGTTTCAAAGCTATTCTCTCAGATCATCCCACCCTCACCTTCTCCCACAGAGTCCAAAAGACTGATCTGTACATCTGTGTCTCTTTTGCTGTCTTGCATACAGGGTTACCATTACCATCTTCCTAAATTCCATATATATGTATTAGTATACTGTATTGGTGTTTTCCTTTCTGACTTACTTCACTCTGTATAATAGGCTCCAAGTTCATCCACCTCATTAGAACTGATTCAAATGCATTCTTTTTAAATGGCTGGGTAATATTCCGTTGTGTATATGTACCACTGGTTGCTTCCATGCCCTGGCTATTGTAAACAGTGCTGTGATGAACCTTGTGCTACACGTGTCTCTTTCAGTTCTGGTTTCCTCAGTCTGTATGCCCAGCTGTGGGATTGCTGGGTCATATGGCAGTTCTATTTCCCGGTTTTTATGGAATCTCCACACTGTTCTCCATAGTGGCTGTACTAGTTTGCATTCCCACCAACAGTGTAAGAGGGTTCCCTTTACTCCACACCCTCTCTAGCATTTATTGCTTGTAGACATTTTGATAGCAGCAATTCTGATGGTCGTGAGATGGTACATCATTGTGGTTTTGATTTGCATTTCTCTGATAATGAGTGACATCGAGCATCTTTTCTTTTGATTGGGTAGGTTGCCTTTCTGGTGTTTAGCTGCTTGTATATTTTTGAGATTAACTCTTTGTCAGTTGCTTCTTTTGGTATTATTTTCTCCAACTCTGATGGCTGTCTTTCACCTTCCTTATTGTTTCCTTCGTTGTGCAGAAGCTATTAAGGTAACTTAGGTCCCATTGGTTTATTTATTTATTTTTTATTTCCATGACTCTTGGAGGTGGGTCATAGAGGATTCTGCTGTGATTTATGTAAGAGAATGTTCTGCCTGTATTTTCCTCTAGAAGTTTTATAATTTCTGGCATTTCATTTAGACCTTTAATCCATCTTGGAGATGGGACCAGAGGGTCCAGTTAGTGAGAAAGTAGGGGGAAGAAATGGGTCCATACTGAGCCCCAAATTTACCCATCCCATAGGAGAATTGGAAAAGGACTTTGTGTTTCTGTGTGTGAGTGCAGAGGTGGGAATGTAGCTAGAGAGCCGAGTCATGTGTGGGGTGTTAGTGGCATTTGTTAAAAAGGCATACAAGCTAGTTGCCCATAGGGCATCTACTTCATAGTAGTGTTTATTACACGTCAGCACGTGCTGTAAGTAGCTAGAAACCTCAGAGCTCAATCTTGCTTTCTAAATGATATTCCTTAGGAGTAAAATAGTGGTGGCTTTCAGTATGCAAATTTTTCAGAAATCTAAAAATGTAACAACACATGACTTAGCAATGTTATTCCTGGATATATATTTTTAAGACTCATAGTGTTAATTAAAACCACACATTACCCCAATGTTCCTTGAGGTACACCATTCACCAAGACGTGTAAGCAATGTAAATATCCATTAGATGATAGATGAATGGATAAAGATGTGGTATATATGTACTGTGGGACACTTGGTGTTGTTCAGCCACTAAGTCGGGTCCCAGTCTTTAGAACCCATGGACTCTACCCCTCCTGATTCCTCTGCCCATGGAATTTTCCAGGCAATAATACTCCAGTGTGTTGTCATTTCCTTTTACAAGGGATTTTCCTTACCTAGGGATTGAACCCACATATCCTGATTGCCAGGCAGATTCTTTGCCACTGAGCCACCCAGAAGACTTGTGGAATACTATTCAGACATGAAAAAAGAATGAAATGCCCTTGCAACAATGAGGAAGGTATAGTACTAAATAAAATAACTCAGACAGAGATAGACAACTACTGTATGATACCACTTATAAAATCTAAAAATACCAGAATGTAGAGAATATAACAACAATGGAGGCTCATAGATATACAGAACAATCTACTGGTTACCAGCAGGGAGGGGAAGAGGGAGGGGCAATACAGAGGTGGGGGAGCAGGAGGCACATCACGGTAGGTGTAAGGTGAGCTCAAGAATGTATTGTACAACATAGGGAAAAGACCCAGTACTCCTTAATAACTATAAATGGAAAGCAAACTTCAAAAATTGTATAATAAGAAAGAAAAGGAAAGAAAGAGAGGGGAGGAAGGAGGGAAGAAAGGAAGGAAAAGAATGGCGTTTTCGCAGGTCAAAAGCCAATATTGATTAGGCCCTTTTTAACGAAGGAATTTAGAATGGAGCATTGGAGTCCCACAGGCAGGGCAGGGGGAGTGGCCCACATCCAGTGCAGGCAGTCTGGGGGCATTGCCCACAGAGTTTTATTACAAAAATACAACTAAGTAAAAGTTGATTCTCCTTTTATTACCATCTCCATACTCCAGTATTCTAAAATAAAGTCACGAATTAAGCTCATTTCCTCTCCAAAACCAAATTTTATTGGTTTAAATTTTAAAAGCTTCTTGTTATTAATGTCAGGTTTTAATATTTTATATTTAATTTACAAGGTACAGAGTTTTAAATATATATATATATATATACACACACATATGTGTATATATGTGTATACATATATATCTACAGTTTCATAGGGCCAGAGTTTTAGTACTTACCTTAAAAAAATCATTATCTTCTATGAGGGAATTAGTAAAGATAAGCCCCTGTTAAACAGTTGGCACCAACACAGGCTGCCATGGTTACCACTGTTCCATTAAACAGAGAATACTTCATGGTTTGGAAGGCCTTGGTACCTCTTCCTGCACAGCCTGCAGTCCCTGAGGGAACGTACTAATACACACCCCACATTCAAACAGTTGATTCTAAATACACAGTGATACCACAAAGGTTGTTAAGGTAAAGACATACAATGTGGTTATATGTCTAAATATGTCAAACAAAGTATTCATGCAAGGTACAGTCTTTTTTAGCTTGAAAAATACAAAATATTCTTGTCTAGCAAAGTAAAATATCTTGCTGAATTTGAAAAATGTTTTAAAGTGAAATGTACTCAATTGTTAGTTAATTTGAAAGTATGGACCAAAGAATATTGCCTTAATTGAGGTAGCTTAAACTGTATCATTTGCAGATGTTTTTTTTTCTTAAAAATTCCCTTACACGTTTACAGTCATAATTAGATATAAATGATCAATAGATTTTATACTATGTTTATTTTCTGGACATTGTTTCCTTTAATTTATGAATGTAACTAGAAATTTGTTCTGTTGAGTATTAAAAATTACTCCTCTCTCGTGTGCTGAACACACTGTTTACACTACTGTTGAGAGACTTTTCTTGCCTAAAACCTTTTATAATTCAGCTCTATGGTCTTGGTTTTTTATAATTCAGCTCTAGTGTCTAGGCTTTTTGTTTGGCTTTGTTTAGGTTCAGGATTTTCTCATTTATTTGTAGCATCTTCAGAGATTCTGTTTGGAATGTGTGTCTGATGTTGTCTAGTTGCTCTGTCGTGTCCAACTCGTTGCCCACCCCCCCCATGGACTGTAAGCCCACCAGGCTCCTTTATCTATGGGGATTCTCCAGGCAAGAATATTGGAGTGGCTTGCCAAGCTCTCCTCCAGGGGATCTTCCTGACCCAGAGATGGAACTCGCATCTGCTATGGCTCCTGTATTGCAGGCGGATACTTTAGCGCTGAGCCGAAATATATCTTATGTACAAGAAACCTACTTTAATTATGAAGATTTATAACCAGTGAAAAGTAAAGATGGAGAAGCCCAAACAAACATTTATCTTTTACCAATTAATAATAAGAAAAAAAAAAACCTTCATTTTATTTGGCATTCATTTATTTATTTTTATGACACTCTTTCTTAACTCATAATTTCTCTTTAATATCATCTTATTTTGTGTAAGAGAAGGAAATTGTAACCCAGTCCAATATTCTTGCCTGGAGAATCCCATGGACGGAGAAGCCTGGTAGGCTACAGTCCACAAGGTCGCAGAGTCAGACATGACTGAGCGACTTCACTTCACTTAATTTGTGTAAATAACTACTTTTAACATGTATTACAGTCCAGATATCTGCTAAGAATGAATGCTCCAATGTTTTGTTCATATGGGAATATCTACTTCTCCCTTATGCTTGAAATATGATTTTCCTGGATATAGAAGTTAAGTGTAGTAGTTTTTTCAAGAAACTTTAAATTTATGGACATGTTGTTCATGTACCATGACTTTTTTTTTACTTGAGCAACTTCTGCTTTTTCCATACAGTTCATAAAGGAAAAGTAAATTTTATTAACATTCTAGTTTAATTTTTACCATGCATAACCATAACTACAGCCTCATTCTAGAATATTTTCATCACTCCAGTGGGAAACACTCTCGAGTTGGCAGACATTTTCCATTTCCCCCCTCATCTGGGCCCTGGTATTCACTACTCTATTTTCTGTCTTTAGAGAATTACCTAATCTGAGACATGTTCATTTAAATGAATGGAATAATGCAATATACAGCCTTTTGTGCCTGGTTTCTTTGAATTAGCATAATCATCTCAGAGCTATAGCATGTTATAGCTTATATTAGAGTTCCATTAATTTGCTGGCCAAATAATATTGTATTGCATGTTTTATTGATTCTATCACTGGTTGATGGACACTTGAGTCATTTCAACTTTTTTACTTTTTAAAATTTCTTTTTAATCAATTT
The DNA here is from genome assembly GCA_006410675.1 of Oreotragus oreotragus. Taxonomy (NCBI): domain Eukaryota; kingdom Metazoa; phylum Chordata; class Mammalia; order Artiodactyla; family Bovidae; genus Oreotragus; species Oreotragus oreotragus. The sequence goes on from SJYX01018350.1 coordinate 160,631, forward strand.
TAATTTAATAATTTTAAATTTATTAATTTAATGGCTTTTAAGTAAAACATGAATACATTTTAATGTAATGACTGTACATAATTTTGTTGTTTTCTCTCAAACTGCAGCATGAATCAGCCATAGGTATACATATATGTCCTCCCTCTTGAACCTCCCTCGCATCTCCCTGACCATTCCAACCCCTTAGGTTGGTACAGAGCCCCTGTTTGAGTTTCCTGAGACATACAGCGAATTCCTGTTGGTTTTCTGTTTTACATATGGTAATGTAAGTTTCCGTGTTACTATCTCCATACATCTCACTCTCTTCCTCCCCTCTCCCCATGTCTATTATTCTGTTCTCTGGTCTTTTTCTCACTTGCAGCCCTGCAAATAAATGCTTCAGTACCATCTTTCTAGATTCCTTATAAATGCATTAGTATACAATATATATCTTTTGCTTTCTGACTAACTTTACTTTGTAATAGGCTCCAGATTTATCCAGCTCATTAGAACTGACTCCAATGTGTTCCTTTTTATGACTGAGTAATGCTCTATTGAAAACTGACCTTTTCCTGTCCTGTGGTCAGTGTTTGTTCCAGTCCCAAAGAAAGGCAATGCCAAAGAATGTTCAAACTTCTACACAACTGCACTCATCGCACACGTCAGCAGAGTAATGTTCAAAATTCTTCAAGCAAGGCTTCAACAGTATGTGAACCTGGAAGTTCCAGATGTTCAAGCTGGATTTATAAAAGCTAGAAGAACCAGAGATCAAATTGCCAACATCCATTGGATCATAGTAAAAGCAAGAGATGGTACAGGAAGGGAGGATGGAGGGGGCTCAGGATGGGGAACACATGTATACCTGTGGCGGATTCATGTTAATGTATGACAAAACCAATACAATATTGTAAAGTAATTAACCTCCAATTAAAATAAATAAATTTATCTTTTTAAAAAAGAAAAGAAAAAACTAGGGAATTCCAGAAAAACATTTATTTCTGCTTTATTGATTAGGCCAATGCCTTTGACTGTATTCAGTTCAATCACTCAGTCATGTCCAACTATTTTTCATCCCCTGGACTTCAACACACCAGGATGAGTGCACACTGTGGAAAATTATTCAAGAGATCTAATGCCTGATGATCTGAGGTGGAGCTGATGTCATAATAATAGAAATAATACTGCACAGTAAATGTAATGCATTGGCATCATCGCTCCCATGAAACCATGCCTGGTGCCACAAAGATTGGTGACTATTGCTCTAAACATTGTCTTAGGTTAGAATGTTTTTTCCCTGTTTTTAAGTACTCATACACCTAAGCTGTGGAGACCTATGGTGAGTGGACGCTTTACTGTCCACTGTGTTTAAGAAAAGGCAGAGGAACCAGAGATCAAATCACCAACATCCGCTGGATCATGGAAAAAGCAAGAGAGTTCCAGAAAAACATCTATTTCTTCTTTATTGACTATACCAAAGCCTTTACTGTGTGGATCACAATAAACTGTGGAAAATTCTGAAAGAGATGGGAATACCAGACCACTTGACCCGCCTCTTGAGAAATCTTTTGCAGGTCAGGAAGCAACAGTTAAAACTGGACGTGGAACAACAGACTGGTTACAAATAGGAAAAGGAGTATGTCAAGGTTCTATATTGTCACTCTGCTTGTTTAACTTGTATGCAGAGTACATCATGAGAAATGCTGGACTGGAAGAAACATAAGCTGGAATCAAGATTGCCAGGAGAAATATCAATAACCTCAGATATGCAGATGACACCACCGTTATGACAGAAAGTGAAGCGGAACTAAAAAGCTTCTTGATGAAAGTGAAAGAGGAGAGTTAAAAAGTTGGCTTAAAACTCAATATTCAGAAAACGAATATTATGGGATCCGGTCCCATCACTTCATAGGAAATAGATGGGGAAACATTGGAAACAGTGTCAGGCTTTATTTTTTTGGGCTGCAAAATCACTGCAGATGGTTACTTCAGCCATGAAATTAAAAGACAGTTACTCCTTGGAAGAAAAGTTATGACCAACCTAGATAACATATTCAAAAGCAGAGATATTACTTTGCCAATTAAGTTCCGTCTAGTCAAGGCTATGGTTTTTCCAGTAGTCATGTATGGATGTGAGAGTTGAACTGTGAAGAAGGCTGAGTGCTGAAGAATTGATGCTTTTGAACTGTGGTGTTGGAGAAGACTATTGAGAGTCCCTTGGACTGCAAGGAGATCCAACCAGTCCATTCTGAAGGAGATCAACCCTGAGATTTCTTTGGAAGGAATGATGCTAAAGCTGAAACTCCAGTACTTTGGCCACCTCATGCGAAGAGTTGACTCATTTGAAAAGACTCTGATGCTGAGAGGGATTGGGGGCAGGAGGATAAGGGGACGACAGAGGATGAGCTGGCTGGATTGCATCACGGACTCGATGGACGTGAGTCTGAGTGAACTCCAGGAGTTGGTGATGGACAGGTGCTGTGATTCATGGAATCGCAAAGGGTCGGACACGACTCAGTGACAACTGAACTGAACTGCGTATGAGTGTATTTTTTCTGACAGAATTAATCCTCCATTGTTTCACGTATGTTAATGAAGTATTTTTTTTCTTTCACAAATCAGGCTCATCTCTGTTGAACAGCCAGAGATAATTTAAAGAAACAATGGACATAAACCGTGTGAATGAACGAAGCCTATCACACAGGAATGCCTACTGCATGATTTCTCTCTTGAAAATCAGGCAGAATCTTGGGGAAGATGCATTCTGGGATGAGAAAATATAAAGTTAGTTAGGGAAGTGGAGATAATATATGTATTTCTTCACTGAATGTGGGTATGGGCCTCTTGATAATTCCTTGAGCTCTCCACTTGGATTATTACGTGCTCTTTCCTATTAATGTGTATCTGATTCTTCACAATACAGATAGCTTTCAAAACTCCTTAACCCCTCTAACACAGTTCAGAATGTCTCTTACTCGCTGAGCATCTAGACTTCAGTTTTAGTCACATCCCTGATTACATTACACATACGGTTTCCTAATATGCCCTTAGTGTTTGATATATTGTGAGTATCTTCCTCTGGTTGGTCACATTTTCTTTTAATGGCAACTAGAATGGCCATAATAAAAAAGACTAAATGTACCAAAGTGTTGGAGAAGTTAGAAAGCGGAGCCTTCATACATGGCTGGTGAGGATATAAAATGATACAGCCCTTTGGGGAAACAGTTTAGGACTTCTGAAGAAGTGAAACATACATTTGTTGTATGACCCACTATATCCCAGTCCTGAAACATATATGAGCTAAAAAAAGATGTGGACGAGATAGGTTAAAATATTGTGCATTCAGTCCCTCAGTCATTTCTGATTCTTTTGCAACCCTATAGACTGTAGTCCGCCGGGCTCTTCTCTCCATGGGATGCTCCAGGCAAGTATACTGGAGTGGTTTGCCATTTCCTTCTCCAATGCATGAAAGTGAAAAGTGAAAGTGAAGTCACTCAATTGTGTCTGACTCTTAACAAACCCATGGACTGCAGCCGACCAGACTCATACGTCCCTGGGATTGTCCAGGCAAGAGTACTGGAGTGGGGTGCCATTGCTTTCTCCACGTGATCTCCCTGACCCAGGTTGCTAACTCCTGACTCCTGCATTGGCATGAGGGTTCTTTATCACTGAGCCACCAAGAAAGCCACAAAATATGAGCTGTAGTGAAATTAAATATGGATTTTATTTACTTTTTTTAATTTATTATTATTTTAGAGCTTCCATTTTACTTTATTTTACTTTACAGTACTCTATTGGTTTTGGCACACATTGACATGAATCTGCCACGGGTGTACACGAACTCCCAAACATGAACCACCCTCCCACCTCCCACCCCACATCATCCCTCCGGATCATCCCCATGCACCAGCCCCAAACATCCTGCATCCTGCATTGAACACAGACTGGCGACTCGTTTCTTACATGATAGTATACATATTTCAATGCTATTCTCCCAAATAATTCCACCCTCTCCCTCTCCCTCTCCCTCTCCCTCAGAGTCCAAAGGTCCGCTCTACACATCTGTGTCTCTTTTGCTGCCTTGCATACAGGGTCCTCATTATCATCTTTCTAAATTCCATATATATGTGTTAGTATACTGTATTTGTATTTTTCTTTCTGGCTTACTTCACTCTGTATAATCGGTTCCAG
>SJYX01018350.1:165437-180813 GCA_006410675.1 Oreotragus oreotragus
TTGATTTGCATTTCTCTGATAATGAGTGACGTTGAGCATCTTTTCATGTGTTTGTTAGCCATCCGTATGTCTTCTTTGGAGAAATGTCTATTTAGTTCTTTGGCCCATTTTTTGATTGGGTCATTTATTTTCCTGGAATTGAGCTGTATAAGTTGCTTGTAGATTTTTGAGATTAGTTTTTTGTCAGTTGCTTCCTTTGCTATTATTTTCTCCCATTCAGAGGGCTGTCTTTTCACCTTGCTTATAGTTTCCTTTGTTGTGCAGAAGCTTTTAATTTTAATTAGATCCCATTTGTTTATATTTGCTTTTATTTCCAGCATTCTGGCAGGCGGATCATAGAGGATCCTGCTGTGATTTATGTTGGAGACTGTTTTGCCTATGTTCTCCTCTAGGAGTTTTATAGTTTCTGGTCTTACATTTAGATCTTTAATCCATTTTGAGTTTATTTTTGTATGTGGTGTTAGAAAGTGATCTAATTTCATTCTTTTACAAGTGGTTGACCAGTTTTCCCAGCACCACTTGTTAAAGAATTTGTCTTTACTCCATTGTATATTCTTGCCTCCTTTGTCAAAGATAAGGTGTCCATATGTGTGTGGATTTTTCTCTGGGCTTTCTATTTTGTTCCATTGATCTATATTTCTGTCTTTGTGCCAGTACCATACTGTCTTGATGACTGTGGCTTTGTAGTAGAGCCTGAAGTCAGGTAAGTTTATTCCTCCAGTTACATTCTTCTCTCTCAAAATTGCTTTGGCTATTCGAGGTTTTTTGTATTTCCGTACAAATCTTGAAATTATTTGTTCTAGTTCTGTGAAAAATACTGCTGTTAGCTTGATAGGGATTGCATTGAATCTGTAGATTGCTTTGGGTAATATATTCATTTTCACTATATTAATTCTTCCAATCCACGGACATGGTATATTTCTCCATCTATCAGTGTCCTCTTTGATTTCTTTCATCAGTATCTTTTTCACACTGTGTGCATGGACCAAGTTCTTCCCCAATATCCACAGGCTACATTTTCCATAATAAATGTAGCATCACCTTCCCTCTGGCCCAAGGGAGACAGGCTTACTGGGCAGCATCATCGCCCTGCTTGTGCTTCCCTCTTCAAGACCTTGGCTTTGAGCACATGCTGGGGCTCCCTGAGTCCTCTAATCACAGCTCCAGAGACCTGTCCCTGTTGAGTTCACAGAGCTGACCAAGCCTATGGCTGACTCATCTGTTTGGAATACTAGGTCCAGTCCCACCCATCATGGCTTCAACTTGGCCCATCATGGCACTACACACCTTTACTTACTTTTCCTCTCTCTCTCTCTATGTAAATAGTTTATTTAAAAGTACATGTGGAAAGGCACACAGGTGAACTCAGAGTTACACCCCCTCCCTGCAATCTTTCAACCTACATCCTCTAGTTCCCTGGAGTTTTCCCTGTTACTTAATTTTTTTTTTAATATAAGTGATCTTGGTCCAGTAGGTTAAAAGGGGAAATTTACCCTTTGTAGAAAAATTCCTGTGTGGGTAAACAAATAATAAACGAGGAATTACAAAATGACAACTGAGAAATATTTGGAAGATAGCTAACAAAGGGTGCATTTACCTAATTTATGCAAAGCTCAAAAGTTAAGAAAAGATGAAAAATCCAATAGAAGGTAAACATGATGTAACCAAAGGGAAGAAAGAAATAAAAATTACCTAGAAGAAAAATATAAATGTTACCAAAAAGAAAAAACAGGAGGAAGTGTTAAAACTAATTGATGATAAAAGAAATGCAAGCCAAAACAATAATGGAATACAATTTCTCACCATGGAAATGGCCAAAAGTTCAATGAAAGCATTGAATGATACCAAATATTTCCTCCAAATTGAGGATAAGAGGTTGGAAAATTAGTGCTCATGTGTTGTTGTGAAAACATAAAGTGATGCAGCTTTCTGAAGGACAATTTGACAGTATCTAGTAAATTTATCAACACATGGAGCCAATTAGCAAGACCTTGTTTGGAATTTACATTGCAGAAGTATTTATGCAATTTCACGAAGATTATATATATGATGTTCACTGCAATACTTTTCCCCACCATCCTAGAACAACTCTTGGGCCCCTTCTCCACACTGCCCTTCCCCTGCAACCTCTGTTTTCAGTTCTATCAGTAAACATTAGCTTTGCCTCATCTAGAACTTTCTATGAATGGAACCGACAGTATGTGCACATGTAGTTGATTTACAGTGTTGTGTTACTTATTGTTGTACAGCAAAGTGAATCAGTTGCCTGTATGTGTGTATTTGTATATATATGTATGCATCATCCTTTTTCAGTTTCCTTCCTGTTTAGGTCACCACATGGCACTGAGGACAGTTACCTGTGCTATACAAATAGTTCTCACTAGTTATCATGGCATTAGTCTCCAAAATATACAAACAGCACATGTAGCCCAGGATTAAAAAATAAACAAATAAACGGACAGATCTAAATAGACATTTTTCAAAAGAAGACATACAGATGGCCAACAAACACTTGAAAAGATGCTCAGCATCACTAGTTAACCAGAGAAATGCAAATCAACACTACAATGAGGTATTACTTCACATCAGTCCAAATAGCCATCATCAAAAATTCTACAAACAATAATTTGGAGAGGGTGTGGAGTAAAAGGAACCCTCTTGCATTATCAGAGGGCGTGTAAATTGGTGAACTCTATGGCAGCTTCTTAGAAAACAAAAACTACAATCACCATATGGCTTACTCCATACATTTTCCTTGAGAAAACCTTAATTCAAAAAGATGCATGCACCCCAATGTTCATTGCATCACTACTTACCATAGCCATGACATGAAACATGTTTTTAATTAGAGCAAAAATGGGGAAAGAAAAACAACCTTGAAGCAAACAGTCTCTAAACAGGGAGTGAAATTATTAGGTCTTTGTAAAAGCAGAGACTTAAAGATAAGTAACCAAAGCAAGAATCACGTATCAAAACCAAGTTCTCTGTTAACATTCTGATAGCAGAAAAGATTATTTTATACTAAAAGAACTAGCACACCCTCATCTTTTTATCTCCCTGTCCCAGGAACTCAGAATTCTGAGCCAATGTTAAATGAGATCATGGGTGATTTTGTTCTTTCTTTGTATTTTTCTACCAACTTTATATTAGCTGTTATGAGCATCTTTTAATTTTTAACAAAGTTATACAGTATCATTTTCAACCTATAAAGAATACATCTGGATTATATAAATACATTCACAAGCATTCTTCTGTTTCTCCACGAGATGGCAGCATAAACACAATATTTATTCATAACACATACATAGAAGGCAATGGCAAACCATTCGAGTACTCTTGCCTGGAAAATCCCATGGATGGAGGAGACTGGTAGGCTGCAGTCCATGGGGTCGCAAAGAGTTGAATGCGGCTGAGCGACTTCACTTTCACTTTTCACTTTCATGCACTGGAGAAGGAAATGGCAACTCATTCCTGTGTTTTTGCCTGGAGAATCCCAGGAACAGAGGAGCCTGGTGGGCTGCTGTCTATGGGTTCACACAGAGTCGGACACGACTGAAGTGACTTAGCAGCAGCAGCAGCAGCAGCATACATACATATACATATGAGAGAATACATTTGGATTTTATAAATTACATTATTAGCATATTTCTGTTTCTCCTCAAGAGGTCATCATATGCACAGTGAATATTTATTTATACCCACATATACATATGAGAGAATACACTCAGATTTTCTTATTTAAATTCATAAGCATCCTTCTGTTTCTCATCAAGAGGGCAGATAGATTACAGTAAATATTTATTCATACCTACACATTTTCACCGCCTGATGTGAAGAACTGACTCATTGGAAAGGTCCCTGATGCTAGGAAAGATTGAACACTGGAGGAGAAGGGGACGACAGATGATAAGGTGGTTGGATGCCATCATGGACTCACTCGACATGAGTTTGAGTAAGCTCCGGGACTCGGTGATGGACAGGGAAGCCTGGTGTGCTCCAGTCCATGGGGTCACAAAGAGACAAACACGAATGAGCAAATAATATATACATATTAACAGGCATATACATATGAGAGAACACATCTGGATTTTATAAATTACATTAAAAGCATTTTTTCACGAAGGGGCAGCATAAACACCATATTTATTCATACACACATATACATATGAGAGAATATATGTGGATTTTATGTTACATTCATTAGCATTCTTCTATTTCTCCATGAGAGGGCAGCATAAGCACAACAAATATTGATTCATACACATATACTCTGCAGAGTCCCTTGATCTGCAAGGAAATCAAACCAGTCAATCCTAAGGGAAATCATTCCTGAATATACATCAGAAGGACTGATACTGAAGCTGAAAATCCAATGGTTTGGCCACGTGATGCAAAGAACTGACTAGTTCTTTGACTGAATGCAAACTAACACAGCCACTCCAGAGAACAGTGTGGAGATTCCTAAACAAAACTGGAAATAGCATTGCCATACAACATAAACACCAAGGAAACTAGAAATGAAACAGACATGTGTACCTCACTGTTAATCGCAGCACTGTTTACAACAGCCAGGACATGGAAGCAACCTAGATGTCCTTTGGCAGACAAATGGAGAAGAAAGCTGAGGTACATATACCCAATAGAATATTATTCAGCAATTAAAAAAATGCACTTGAATTAGTTCTAATGAGGTGGATGAAACTGAAGCCTATGTTATAGAGTGAAGTAAGTCACAAAGAAAAACACAAATAGAGTATCGGTTAGTCAGTCAGTTCAGTCACTCGGTCGTGTCCAACTCTTTGCGACCCCAAAAATCACAGCACGCCAAGCCTCCCTGTCCATCACCAACTCCTGGAGTTCACTCAGACTCACGTCATCGAGTCAGTGATGCCATCCAGCCATCTCATCCTTTGTCGTCCCCTTCTCCTCCTGCCCCAAATCCCTCCCAGCATCAGAGACTTTTTCAATGAGTCAACTCTTCTCATGAGTTGGCTAAAGTACTGGAGTTTCAGCTTTAGCATCATTCCTTCCAAAGAAATCCCAGGGCTGATCTCCTTCAGAATGGACTGGTTGTATCTCCTTGCAGTCCAAGGGACTCTCAAGAGTCTTCTTCAACACCACATTTCAAAAGCATCAATTCTTCGGCGCTCAGCTTTCTTCACAGTCCAACTCTCACATCCATTCATGTATATTAACACATATATATGGGAAAGATGGTAACGATGACCATATATGTGAGACAGCAAAAGAGACACATAAAAACAGACTTTTGGACTCTGTGGGAGAAAGCCAGTGTGGGATGACTTGAGAGACTAGCATTGAAACATGTATATTAAGATATGTGAAATAGATCACCCATCCAACTTTGATGCATGAAATAGGGCATTCAAACCCGGTACACTGGGAAAACCCTGAGGGATGGAATGGGGAGGGACATGGGATGGAGTTTCAGGATTCGGAACACATGTACACCCATGGCTGATTCAAGTCAGTGTATGAAAAAACCACCACAATATTGCAAAGTAATTAGCCTTCAATTAAATAATTAAAAAGTAAAGGACCCATATATATGCTGTCTACAAGAAACCCACTTCAGACCTAAAGACATATATAGACTAAAAGTGAGAGGATGGAAAAATATACTCCATGCAAATGGGAAGAAAAGAAAGATGGAGTAGCAATCCTCATATCAGACAAAATAGAACTTAAGCTAAAGAATATCACAAGAGATAGGAAAGGGCACTATATAATAATCCAAGAGGAAGACATAACAGTTGTAAATATCTATGCACCTGACATAGGAGCACCTCAATACATAAGGCAAACACTAACAGACATAAAAGGAGAAATTGACAGTAACACAATCATACTAGGAGACTTTAACACCCTGCAGATACTTTTTGATTGTTTTTCCCTTCCTCCCCTCCTCTGCTGTGGCTGCCAATTTTATTGACACTATGAAACCGAATGAACCTTTTGAGCCTTTTCTTTGTTTTCTCAGTCACATTTTTTATTGCTGTTATAATTTTTGTTTCTACGTTGGGCTTTTGCAGTTTTGTGGAGTTATTCTTTTTTAATTTTTTTTCCTTGTTTCTTTCTTCTTCCTGTTTTTTTTTCTATTTTTATAATTTTAATTAAAATTTGTTTCAACCGAATATGTTTATCTACATTTTTCTTAGTTTGTTTTTCCTACTGTTCTTCTCCCTTTGCAGTTAATCTTTAATGTATATAAGTCATCTTCATCTACCTATATTTAATTTTGCATATCTATTCCCCAAGAAAAAGAAATGCAAAAAAAGCAAAATGGCTGTCTAAGGAGGCCTTACAAGTATCTGTGAAAAGAAGGGAAGCAAAAAGCAAAGGAGAAAAGGAAAGGTATACCCATTTGAATGCAGAGTTCCAATGAATGGCAAAGAGAGATAAGAAAGCCTCCCTCCAGGATCAATGCAAAATAATAGAGGAAAACAATAGAATGGGAAAGACTAGAGATCTCCTCAAGAAAATGAGAGGTACCAAGGGAACATTTCATGCAAAGATTGGCTCAATAAAGGCCAGAAATGGTAAGGGCCTAACAAAAGCAGAAGATATTAAGAGAAGGTGGCAAGAATACACAGAAGAGCTATACAAAAAGATTTTGATGACCCAGATAATAACGATGATGTGATCACCCACCTAGACCTAGACATCCTGGAATGTGAAGTCAAGTGGGCCTTAGGAAGCATCACCATAAGCAAAGCTAGAGGAAGTGATAAAATTCCAGTTGAGCTATTTCCAATTCTGAAAGATGATGTGAAAGTGCTGCCCTCAATATGCCAGCAAATTTGGAAAACTCAGCAGTGGCCGCAGGACTGGAAAAAGTCAGTTTTCATTCCAATCCCAAAGAAAGGCAATGCCAAAGAATGCTCAAACTACCACACAATTGCACTCATTTCACACTCTAGTAAAGTGATGCTTAAAATTCTCCAAGCCAGGCTTCAGCAATACATGAACCATGAACTTCAGATGTTCAAGCTGGTTTTAGAAAAGGCAGAGGAACCAGAAATCAAATTGCCAGCACCCGCTGGATCATCGAAAAAGCAAGAGAGTTCAAGGAAAACATCTATTTCTGCTTTATTGACTATGTCAAAGCCTTTGACTGTGTGGATCACAATAAACTGTGGGAAATTCTGAAAGAGATGGGAATACCAGACCACCTTACCTGCCTCCTGAGAAATCTGTGTGCAGGTCAAGAAGCAACAGTTAGAACTGGACATGGAACAAGAGACTGATTGCAAATCAGGAAAGGAGTACATCAAGGCTGTATCTCATCACCCTGCTTATTTAACTTATAAGCAAATGGCCTGTGAAATGGCGGGCTGGATGAAGCACAAGCTGGAATCAAGATTGTCAAGAAAATTATCAATAACCTCAAATATGCAGATGGCACCACTTTTGTGGCAGAAAGTGTGGGAATGTATAAAGAGCCTCTTGATGAAAGTGAAAGAGGAGAGTGAAAATGTTGGCTTAAAACTCAATATTCAGAAAACTAAGATCATGGCATCCACTCCCATTAATTCGTGGAAAATAGATTAGGAAACAGTGGAAACCGTGCCAGACTTTTGTTTCTGAAGGGGGAGCAAAGCATTGCAGATGGTGACTGCAGCCATGAAATTCAAAGATGCTCGCTCCTTGGAAGAAAACCTATGACCTACCTGGACGGCATATTAAAGAGCAGAGACATTACTTTGCCAACAAACCACTGACTTGTCAAAGCAATGCTTTTTTCAGTAGTCATGTATGGATGTGATAGTTGGAGTATAAAGAAAGCTGAGTGCCTATGAATTGATGCTTTTGAACTGTGGTGTTGGAGAAAACTTTTGAGGGTCCCTTGGACTGCAAGGATATCAAACCAGTTAATCCTAAGAAAATCAGTGCTGAATATATATTGAAATGACTGGCACTGAAGCTGGAGGTCCAATACTTTGTCCATCTGATGCGAAGAGCTAACACCTTGGAAAAGACCCTGATACTGGGAAAGATAGAACGTCCGAAGAGAAGCGGACGACAGAAAATGAGAGGGTTGGATGGCATCACCAACTCGATGCACATGAGTTTTAGGAAGCTTCAGGAGTTGGTGATGGACAGGGACAGGGAATCCTGGCGTGCTGTTCTATCACAAAATGTGATGTTAGTTATACAGTTTATTACCATCATCAGGTTGAGGAAGTTTTCCATTTCTACCAAACNTTTTTAATTTTTTTTCCTTGTTTCTTTCTTCTTCCTGTTTTTTTTTCTATTTTTATAATTTTAATTAAAATTTGTTTCAACCGAATATGTTTATCTACATTTTTCTTAGTTTGTTTTTCCTACTGTTCTTCTCCCTTTGCAGTTAATCTTTAATGTATATAAGTCATCTTCATCTACCTATATTTAATTTTGCATATCTATTCCCCAAGAAAAAGAAATGCAAAAAAAGCAAAATGGCTGTCTAAGGAGGCCTTACAAGTATCTGTGAAAAGAAGGGAAGCAAAAAGCAAAGGAGAAAAGGAAAGGTATACCCATTTGAATGCAGAGTTCCAATGAATGGCAAAGAGAGATAAGAAAGCCTCCCTCCAGGATCAATGCAAAATAATAGAGGAAAACAATAGAATGGGAAAGACTAGAGATCTCCTCAAGAAAATGAGAGGTACCAAGGGAACATTTCATGCAAAGATTGGCTCAATAAAGGCCAGAAATGGTAAGGGCCTAACAAAAGCAGAAGATATTAAGAGAAGGTGGCAAGAATACACAGAAGAGCTATACAAAAAGATTTTGATGACCCAGATAATAACGATGATGTGATCACCCACCTAGACCTAGACATCCTGGAATGTGAAGTCAAGTGGGCCTTAGGAAGCATCACCATAAGCAAAGCTAGAGGAAGTGATAAAATTCCAGTTGAGCTATTTCCAATTCTGAAAGATGATGTGAAAGTGCTGCCCTCAATATGCCAGCAAATTTGGAAAACTCAGCAGTGGCCGCAGGACTGGAAAAAGTCAGTTTTCATTCCAATCCCAAAGAAAGGCAATGCCAAAGAATGCTCAAACTACCACACAATTGCACTCATTTCACATGCTAGTAAAGTGATGCTTAAAATTCTCCAAGCCAGGCTTCAGCAATACATGAACCATGAACTTCAGATGTTCAAGCTGGTTTTAGAAAAGGCAGAGGAACCAGAAATCAAATTGCCAGCACCCGCTGGATCATCGAAAAAGCAAGAGAGTTCAAGGAAAACATCTATTTCTGCTTTATTGACTATGTCAAAGCCTTTGACTGTGTGGATCACAATAAACTGTGGGAAATTCTGAAAGAGATGGGAATACCAGACCACCTTACCTGCCTCCTGAGAAATCTGTGTGCAGGTCAAGAAGCAACAGTTAGAACTGGACATGGAACAAGAGACTGATTGCAAATCAGGAAAGGAGTACATCAAGGCTGTATCTCATCACCCTGCTTATTTAACTTATAAGCAAATGGCCTGTGAAATGGCGGGCTGGATGAAGCACAAGCTGGAATCAAGATTGTCAAGAAAATTATCAATAACCTCAAATATGCAGATGGCACCACTTTTGTGGCAGAAAGTGTGGGAATGTATAAAGAGCCTCTTGATGAAAGTGAAAGAGGAGAGTGAAAATGTTGGCTTAAAACTCAATATTCAGAAAACTAAGATCATGGCATCCACTCCCATTAATTCGTGGAAAATAGATTAGGAAACAGTGGAAACCGTGCCAGACTTTTGTTTCTGAAGGGGGAGCAAAGCATTGCAGATGGTGACTGCAGCCATGAAATTCAAAGATGCTCGCTCCTTGGAAGAAAACCTATGACCTACCTGGACGGCATATTAAAGAGCAGAGACATTACTTTGCCAACAAACCACTGACTTGTCAAAGCAATGCTTTTTTCAGTAGTCATGTATGGATGTGATAGTTGGAGTATAAAGAAAGCTGAGTGCCTATGAATTGATGCTTTTGAACTGTGGTGTTGGAGAAAACTTTTGAGGGTCCCTTGGACTGCAAGGATATCAAACCAGTTAATCCTAAGAAAATCAGTGCTGAATATATATTGAAATGACTGGCACTGAAGCTGGAGGTCCAATACTTTGTCCATCTGATGCGAAGAGCTAACACCTTGGAAAAGACCCTGATACTGGGAAAGATAGAACGTCCGAAGAGAAGCGGACGACAGAAAATGAGAGGGTTGGATGGCATCACCAACTCGATGCACATGAGTTTTAGGAAGCTTCAGGAGTTGGTGATGGACAGGGACAGGGAATCCTGGCGTGCTGTTCTATCACAAAATGTGATGTTAGTTATACAGTTTATTACCATCATCAGGTTGAGGAAGTTTTCCATTTCTACCAAACCATGCCTGCAGGGCAACCCAAGGCAGGCAGGTCATGGTGGAGAGGTCTGACAGAATGTGGTCCACTGGAGAAGGGAATGGCAAGCCACTTCAGTATTCTTGCCTTGAGAACCCCATGAACAGTATCAAAAGGCAAAATGATAGGATATCAAAAGAGAATCTCCCCAGATCTTTAGGTGCCCAATATGCTACTGGAGATCAGTGGAGAAATAACTCCAGAAAGAATGAAGGGATGGAGCCAAAACAAAACAAAACAAAACAAAAAACAGTTGTGCATGTGACTGGTGATAGAAGCAAGATCCGATGCTGTAAAGAACAATATTGCATAGGAACCTGGAATGTCAGGTCCATGAATCAAGGCAAATTGGAAGTGGTCAAACAAGAGATGGCAAGGGTGAACGTCGACATTCTAGGAATCAGCGAACTAAAATGGACTGGAATGGGTGAATTTAACTCAGATGACCATTATATCTACTACTGTGGGCAGGAATCCCTCAGAAGAAATGGAGTAGCCATCATGGTCAACAAAAGAGTCCGAAATGCAGTACTTGGATGCAATCTCAAAAACGACAGAATGATCTCTGTTCGTTTCCAAGGCAAACCATTCAATATCACAGTTATCCAAGTCTATGCCCCAACCAGTAATGCTGAAGAAGCTGAAGTTGAACGGTTTTATGAAGACCTACAAGACCTTGTAGAACTAACACCCAAAAAAGATGTCCTTTTCATTATAGGGGACTGGAATGCTAAAGTAGGAAGTCAAGAAACACCTGGAGTAACAGGCAAATTTGGCCTTGGAATGCGGAATGAAGCAGGGCAAAGACTAATAGAGTTTTGCCAAGAAAATGCACTGGTCATAGCAAACACCCTCTTCCAGCAACACAAGAGAAGACTCTACACATGGACATCACCAGATGGTCAACACCGAAATCAGATTGATTATATTCTTTGCAGCCAAAGATGGAGAAGCTCTATACAGTCAACAAAAACAAGACCAGGAGCTGACTGTGGCTCAGATCATGAACTCCTTATTTCCAAATTCAGACTTAAATTGAAGAAAGTAGGGAAAACCGCTAGACCATTCAGGTATGACCTAAATCAAATCCCTTATGATTATACAGTGGAAGTGAGAAATAGATTTAAGGGCCTAGATCTGATAGACAGAGTTCCTGATGAACTATGGAATGAGGTTCGTGACATTGTACAGGAGACAGGGATCAAGACCATCCCCATGGAAAAGAAATGCAAAAAAGCAAAATGGCTGTCTGGAGAAGCCTTACAAATAGCACTGAAAAGAAGAGAGGCGAAAAGCAAAGGAGAAAAGAAAAGATATAAGCATCTGAATGCAGAGTTCCAAAGAATAGCAAGAAGAGATAAGAAAGCCTTCTTCAGCAATCAATGCAAAGAGATAGAGGAAAACAACAGAATGGGAAAGACTAGAGATCTCTTCAAGAGAATTGGAGATACCAAGGGAACATTTCATGCAAAGATGGGCTCGATAAAGGATAGAAATGGTATGGACCTAACAGAAGCAGAAGATATTAAGAAGAGGTGGCAAGAATACACAGAAGAACTGTACAGAAAAGATCTTCACGACCCAGATAATCATGAGGATGTGATCACTAATCTAGAGCCAGACATCTTGGAATGTGAAGTCAAGTGGGCCTTAGAAAGCATCACTAAGAACAAAGCTAGTGGAGGTGATGGAATTCCCGTTGAGCTGTTTCAAATCCTGGAAGATGATGCTGTGAAAGTGCTGCACTCAATATGCCAGCAAATTTGGAAAACTCAGCAGTGGCCACAGGACTGGAAAAGGTCAGTTTTCATTCCAATTCCAAAGAAAGGCAATGCCAAAGAATGCTCAAACTACCGCACAATTGCACTCATCTCACACGCTAGTAAAGTAATGCTCAAAATTCTCCAAGCCAGGCTTCAGCAATATGTGAACCGTGAACTCCCTGATGTTCAAGCTGGTTTTAGAACAGGCAGAGGAACCAGAGATCAAATTGCCAACATCCGCTGGATCATGGAAAAAGCAAGAGAGTTCCAGAAAAACATCTATTTCTGCTTTATTGACTATGCCAAAGCCTTTGACTGTGTGGATCACAATAAACTGTGGAAAATTCTGAAAGAGATGGGAATACCAGACCACCTAACCTGCCTCTTGAGAAATCTGTATGCAGGTCAGGAAGCAACAGTTAGAACTGGACATGGAACAACAGACTGGTTCCAAATAGGAAAAGGAGTACGTCAAGGCTGTATATTGTCTCCCTGCTTATTTAACTTATATGCAGAGTACATCATGAGAAACGCTGGACTGGAAGAAACACAAGCTGGAATCAAGATTGCCGGGAGAAATATCAATAACCTCAGATATGCTGATGACACCACCCTTATGGCAGAAAGTGAGGAGGAGCTAAAAAGCCTCTTGATGAAAGTGAAGGAGGAGAGCGAAAAAGTTGGCTTAAAGCTCAACATTCAGAAAACGAAGATCATGGCATCCGGTCCCATCACTTCATGGGAAATAGATGGGGAAACAGTGGAAACAGTGTCAGACTTTATTTGTTTGGGCTCCAAAATCATTGCAGATGGTGACTGCAGCCATGAAATTAGAAGACGCTTACTCCTTGGAAGAAAAGTTATGACCAACCTGGATAGTATATTCAAAAGCAGAGACATTACTTTGCCGACTAAGGTCCGCCTAGTCAAGGCTATGGTTTTTCCTGTGGTCATGTATGGATGTGAAAGTTGGACTGTGAAGAAAGCTGAGCGCCGAAGAATCGATGCTTTTGAACTGTGATGTTGGAGAAGACTCTTGAGAGTCCCTTGGACTGCAAGGAGATTCAACCAGTCCATTCTGAAGATCAACCCTGGGATTTCTTTGGAAGGAATGATGCTAAAGCTGAAACTCCAGTACTTTGACCACCTCGTGAGAAGAGATGACTCACTGGAAAAGACTCTGATGCTGGGAGGAATTAGGGGCAGGAGGAGAAGGGGGCGACTGAGGATGAGATGGCTTGATGGCATCACAGACTTCATGGACGTGAGTCTGATTGAACTCCAAGAGATGGTGATGTACAGGCAGTGTTCGCAAAGAGTCACACACGACTGAGCGACTGAACTGAACATAAAAACAACCACTCAAACAAAAACAAGTACATAATGTTTTTGTTCAGGGAAGTATTATTCACAATAACCAAAAGGCATAAAATACCCAAATGTGCATTAACCGATGGATGGATAAACAAAATGTAGTCTGTCCCTACTGTGAAATATTATTCAGCTATAAAATGAAATGAAACATTATTACATGAATGTTCCTTGAAAACATAAAGCTAAAATGTCACATATTGTAGGATTCTAGTTATCTGGAATATCCAGAATAGGAAAATCTATACAGAATGAAAACAGATCGGTGGTTACTGGAGGGACTGCAGAAGGAGAAAAGAGATGTGACAAAAGAATTTCCTTTTGGGTTGATGAAAATGTTCTGGAATTAGATAGTTGTGATGGTTATGCAACATTCTGAGCTCATTACATATCACTAATGGTAAATTGTATATTATGTGTATTTTATCACAATACAAAGTCTCATTTCTAACTCTAATTCATTATCTTTTCAATAGAAGTTGATCTCTCAGCATATTNAAAATGTTCTGGAATTAGATAGTTGTGATGGTTATGCAACATTCTGAGCTCATTACATATCACTAATGGTAAATTGTATATTATGTGTATTTTATCACAATACAAAGTCTCATTTCTAACTCTAATTCATTATCTTTTCAATAGAAGTTGATCTCTCAGCATATTGTTTCCATAAACAGCTTTAAGTTAAATTATGAAGTTTTCACTAATGTGAGCTAGAAGACTTGAAATTATGAACATCTGTTGAGTTCAGAGCTGGAATAGCAAGGATAAAAGCAATACATTATGAAGGAAATACCTATTAAATAAGTAGTGGGAAAAATCAGAATTTCTTCAGTTCAGTTCGGTTCAGTCGTTCAGTAAAGTCCGACTCTGCGATCCCATGAATCACAGCACGCCAGGCCTCCCTGTTCATCACCAACTCCCGCAGTTCACTCAGATTCGTCCATCGAGTCGGTGATGCCATCCAGCCATCTCATCCTCGGTCGTTCCCTTCTCCTCCTGCCCCGAATACCTCCCAGCATCAGAGTCTTTTCCAGTGAGTCAACTCTTCGCATGAGCTGGCCAAAGTACTGGAGTTTCAGCTGCAGAATCATTCCTTCCAAAGAAATCCCATGGTTGATCTCCTTCAGAATGGACTGGTTGGATCTCCTTGCAGTGCAAGGGACTCTCAAGAGTCTTCTCCAACACCACAGTTCAAAAGCATCAATTCTTTGATGCTCAGTCTTCTTCACAGTCCATCTCTCACATCCACACATGACCACAGGAAAAACCATAGACTTGACTAGATGGACCTTAGTCGGCATAGTAATGTCTCTGCTTTTGAATATGCTATCTAGGTTGGTCATAACTTTTCTTCCAAGGAGTAAGTATCTTTTATTTTATTTTTTTAAACTAAGTTTTATTTATTTATTTTCAGATCTGATGATATTTTATTTTTTATTTTTATTTTTTTTTTTACTTTATTTTACTTTGCAGTACTGTATTGTCTTTGGCTTACATTGACATGAATATGCCACGGGTGTACATGAAATCCCAAACATGAGCCCCCACTCCCATCTCCCAACCCACATCATCCCTCCAGATAATCCCCATGCACCAGCCCCAAGCATCCTGCATCCTGCATCAAACATAGACTGGTGATTCGTTTCTTACGCGATAGTATACATATTTCAATGCTATTCTATCAAATCATCCCACCCTCTCCCTCTCTCTCTCCCTCAGAGTCCAAAAGTCCACTCTACACATCTGTGTTTCTTTCTCTGTCTTGCATACAGGGTCCTCATTACCGTCTTTCTAAATTCCATATATATGTGTTAGTATACTGTATTGGTTTTTTTTTTTTTTT